>PVKC010005423.1:0-33200 GCA_004027635.1 Crocidura indochinensis | reverse complement strand
TCTACTCCCTTCTAATCCTTAGTTTGCATTTAAAGTAAGCTTGCAAAAGTTACCTTGAGTTGTGACTTTCTCTTTTGTAATCTAGATTTTTACAGTCACACCCATAGTTTAGGTATTGTTACCATTGTACTCTGCTTTGTGATTATAATTATTCTTTACCTCTGGCTAATTTTACCCCTATAAATTCCCCTGCTCAAAAAATTAAATTTGTCACACTCCTGCCAGAAAAGTGTTGACCCTACACATACTCCGTGTGGTATCATTATTTAATATTTCATATTCGTCCTCTCGCGTTCCCACTCTCTTGTGAAAGGTTCCCGGACTCCACGAAGAAGCTGCTTAGGGACCCTGGCATCTGCAGCAGGAATATTTATTTATTTATTTTTGGTTTTTGGGTCACACCCGGCATGCTCAGGGGTTACTCCTGGCTCCATGCTCAGAAATTGCTCCTGGCAGACACAGGAGACCATATGGGGCACCGGGATTCGAACTGATGACCTTTTGAGTGAAAGACAAACGCCTTACCTCCATGCTATCTCCCGGGCCCCAGAATATTTATTTTTAAATAGATAAATAATCTAGATAAATGTCTAGTCATAATGTGGTATTGGAACAATGTATGCATGAAATCTTATCATCTACATTTTTATATATTAAATTCCTCACATGAAATGAAAAATAAAAAATATTTTGATTTTCTGGGAGAATATAAACAAATAGCTTGAGGTGTCAAATATGGCAAAATATGAAATTCTATAGGATTTCAGCAATTGTTACATTTTACTATTTCCAAGTCCCCTGAGAAGCATAGAATCTATGGCTATCCTATAAGAAGCCATACCTAATATAAAAATTTGGCTACTAAATATAATTTATCACATCTTAACACAATAATTGCACTTTCTCTGAATTATAGTCAATTTGGAACTAATTGTAAATCTTCTGGGTTTTTCAAATTTAGACTATTATTGTGTAAAACCAGGCTTTTAAAGATTTTATTACAACAACAATATTTATATCTATGTAGTGTGCTATAGATAGCATGATCTACATATGCTTATTATGTTGGAATTTTTTTTTTTTTGGAAAATTATTTGGGCCTCATGCAACAGTTCTCAGAGATGACTACTACCTCAAAGTTTATTCCTGTGGGTTTTGCGGATTCATATGAGGTGCCAAAGATTGAACCAGTGTTGACTGTCTGCAAGGTAAAAGCCTAGCATCTGTATTATTGCACTGGCCCCTATATGCTTATATTTGTGTCTTTTTTAAAAAACATATATTAGTAAAATAAATCTTGACTTTTCATTTTATTTATTTGAATTCTTTAAATTTGGCATCACTGACTTTCTTAGTGGTCATAAAAATACAAGTGAAATATTAAAATATTCAAAAAATCAACATCTTAGATTTCTTTTTCTAATTGAATTAAGTTTGATATACAAAAAAATTTAGTTCCTATTGCCACTTTAAAACTTCTTTAAAATAAAATGGAGGTCTAAAATTTAAAATTTAAATTTCTTCATTCTTTTTTATTTTTTTAATAAGAAAGTATTACCCTCCTAAACTTAAACACATTCAATGCTTAGTACATCAAAGGTATATCTTGTTCTTTACAGTAAGTTCTCTGAAAACATTGTAACATAATTACAGGATACACACAAAATTAAATATATCATCATGATGCAACTATTCAGTACTGCATACAGTGCATTATTTATAAGACACCACAAGGACACAATTCTTATAAATTAACATGGGTTGTTCTCAGGTTTGTGCTATTTAGATCTGTTAGTAATAGTGATCATCAACTTTTTTTTTAAGGTTTGGAGTCAAAGGAACACTGTAAAAACAATGTTAATGTGGCAATTATTGTTTGCATGAGCCCACCACAGTATGGGGGTCATGGAAAGGAAAAACTATGACCTAAGTACAAGGAGACCCCACCCCTGAAGTTTTCTGACAGAAAATCATTTCTAGGCTTCAGGACAACCAGTTTGTCCAATCTCGGTCATTGTCTGCAGTGCCTATACAGTTATACCTTTCACAGTCTCTGTTGTTGATCTCACGCATCTGCATGAAAAGTCCTGGAATCTGTACATCCCACATTGATGTCAGGATGGTGCGGAGCAGCATCTAACTTCATCTCACAATTAATGGACTATATAGAAACCACTGTCCAGTACGTAAGTCATTCTTGTTTAAATCTTCTCAGCATTAAGGGAAGACTCTTTTGAGTAAATCAATGTCAGAGCAGCAGTAGGGTCTTCCCCTGTAGAAGATTGCTTCCAGGTGATGTCATAAACAACGTTGAATGTTTCATAGATGGCTTCCCCGGCTCAGGGGTAACTGGAAAATGCCCAAACCTCTGACGCCTATGCCAGGTCAACATGTCAATGTTCAGAGTTTGTAAGGTTCCATTGCACCACAAGATTAGTGTGTTCCCATTTCTATTGGATAAGAACTTATTTGTATGTATATCATTTTCCATTTTAATGTGCCCATGCAAACAAGGAATAATGCCACCTGACGCTATCAGCGCATAAGAGGGCCGCGAGAATAAGTCCAACAATCCCCATGACCTGGTTCAAACATAAGCATTAAACTGAGGGACTCTTTCAAGAAATTTCTTATTGAGCAGTTCCCAGCAAGATTGGTGCCTATGGGGATGCTAGAACAAGTCCAATAATCTAATTGATTTGGTTCTTATATATACGTTAAATGCAGGAACACTTCTACAAACTTCCTTATTTAACAATGAGCCAGGTCTTTATAACAATGTTCAGGGTGTAAGGACCTACTGCATTACAAGATTTGTGTGTTCCCATCTCTATAAGAACGTGTTTGAATCTAATTTCTCCCTTTTAATGTGCCTATGCAAAGGAAGAACAGTTATCACGCGACAAAATTGGTGCCTATGGGGATATTAGAACAAGTTCAACAATCGAATTGACTTGGTTCTTATATAAACATTAAATAGGAGGACACTTCTACGTACTTCCTTATTTAACAAATCACAAAGGAATAAAAAGTGGGGAAAATAAACAATCTAACGTAAGACAAGTGGACTCAATAGTCACCGTATATGGCAACTAATCACAAACCTAGTATGGTAGCAAACACAGTTATACAGTGAAGAAAGGAAGAGGCCAAGAAGCTGCTGTGAGTGAACAAGCAGAAAAAGAGTACTGACCACTTCCCAGCCTGAGAGTCCATCCTCTCATTTTTATTTTGAATATATATGGTACTCCCATGCAAAGTGGTCTCCTCCCAGACTGAGAGTCCATCCACCCTTTTTTATTTGAATATATATGGTACGTGCTTGGGGTGCCGCATGGTTTTTGAAATGGAGACCAATAAGAAACAAAATAACACTGAATGTCGAGTCATACACCAGTGCTGCATTGGCCTGCCCTCCACCCCATGCGTCTCCCCCTTAGTGTAGGGAGACAAAGGCGGAAAGACTGAGGACCACGATAGAGTCCTCCTAGGCCGGCAACCAGGGAAGACCTGGAATAAAGGGGAAAATAAGGGAATGGCTAGAGGCCTGCCAAGCCTCCCAGGACCCCCAAGCTAGGGAGGATGCCATCCGGCATGGGGTGTCTGTCCCCTAACCCCAATACCTGGGTAGAGGTGGCCTCCAGGATCAAGGCACCAGAAGCCAGCTCTCTGCCCGACCCCTTCCTTTGCTCCTCCTTTCTAATGTAGAGAGGGGGAAAAGCCTGGAGACCCCTAGTGGAGTCCACCTGAACCCACAGCAGGCCACCTGAGTTGGCACTCAGGCCAGTCCTAGAGTCCAGGGTGAAATAGGGGAATGGCTGGAGGCCTACCAGGCCTCCCAACACCCACCAAGCTAGGGAGAATGCATCTGGCATGGGGTGTCCCCTAACCCCAATACCTGGGTAGAGCTGGCCTCCCAAAATTTAAATTTTATTTAAAATTTTCAGTTCTTTTGTGTGGGAAAATTTCAATAATTTCATTGTGTATAAAACTAGAGCAGAACATGCACATAATATAAATCATAAATTATGTTTCTCATGTTAATTACATTAGTTGTAGTATATTAACATTTTTGTAAATTTGATTTTGCATTCTGTACATTTTATATCTTTGATACATTTGATGCATTCTATCATGGAATACTCTGATCCTCAAAACCAGGAAACTATGTATTGTTTAATTAAGTGGCCTGTTTTTTTATGTAGGAATAGGAGTAGTTTAGTATTTAACTTTTTTTTTTGAAAACATCATTCATCAGAGTCCACAGAATTCAAACTTTGTGTTACAAATTCTGTAGAAATAATAGTCAGGATTGAAGTGCTTTATTTCAGTCTTTATAAAAAATATACTATGTATATTGTAATTATTGTGGTTGCTACTATTCTAATCCCAGAAAATCATAGAAGCAGTTCATATCAAAATTTGATTTCCCTATGAAAGTATTTCAGTTGTCAATATTAATTCATACAGGAATATCATACCCCTATTTTTATTCTAATGTAACTATAATTCTGGCTTAGAAATAACCTAAACCCTATATATACATATCTTTATAAAGATGTATATATTACATACATTATGGATGTACATGCAACATATATTGGATTGTGGCTCACACCCAATAACACTTAAGGAAATTGGGTCTGGGAATCTAATCTTGTGTTCCAGAATGCAAAGCATATGCTCATTTCATACAGTTATCTTTAGTATCTAAACTTCATATTTATAAAAAATATGTAAGACTATGTTTTATTAGGAAATGGAGGCATTGCCAAAAGAAATGGAAAACTGGTCTTACTAGATATTTATATGGCTCTCTATCCCCCCAAAACTTAGTTCACATTCTTCTCTAGTGGTCACAGTTTATTCATTATGGGAAACCATATCTGGAACCCAAAACAAATGTATAGAAAATCAAGAAAATAGAAACAATATTATGTGTTCTTTCAGACTACAAGAAAATCAAAGAAAAAATAAAAATACTCTGGAGAATGAAGACATGAACCTATAGGGCAAAGTAAAAGCTATACTCAGACAAGTTCATAACAACACAAAATCAGGGGTTCATGGGAAAAGAATATGTACAGTTTAACTACTTTACACCCCAAGGAAATCAGAAAAAATAATGGGAAAACCTTGTGCTCTCCAGTATCACAGGACTCAGTATCACTATATCTCCGAATCCACTGGAATTATTGTTCAATGCAACCAATAATGACTATAGAATCCGCTGAGCACCACTTGGAAGACCACCACCTTTCCCTAAAATATTAAATCCACTTATCTTGCTTCAAAATTTCAACTTACCTTATAAATGTTGCTTTTAGTTTTTTCATTTTAATATTACAGGTTTATTTCTGCTATAGCATAACTGAGATATCATAATATTTGGAAGCAACCTAAGCTGAAAATTAGCATTCTTTTATATATGCTGATGTATGGGACTTAGAGGTCTAACTTTACCTGATAAATGGCAAAACAAAACGGTCACAGTTGATCCCTTTCTCACCACTTCAGTGCTTTGTTATATAAGAATAAGCCTATTTAATTAATATTGATTTAACTTTGACTGTCCTTATGACATATTACCCTTTGACACAGTTTTACCTTTATAACTGCCAAAATAGCAAACTATATAATAAAAAATTCAAATCCATTTTTAAACTCAGGGACATTGTCCATTGTCATTTGTTATCACCGATTCCTAACTTCTTCGGAGAGAAAAGCCATGTATTGACAAGAAACATGTCTTCATTTAGGGTTCCAATAATTAGTATTGTCATATATTTCTTCAAGCACTGCACAGATATTCCAAAACTTTAGATCAGGATTAAGGAGTCTGAGAATATTTGTCATATGATTCAACTGTTTATTAGACTATGAAAACTTAACTTTGATAGAAATAGTAGCTAAGAGAGGAAGAAGACAAAAAACAGATTATATAACTCTTGCAGAATATGAAGAGAAAAAATAAAGATATATCAAATATTGACAAACCCTTGGTCTTGGGTTATGAAACTCAAATATAAGGAAGTAAGTAAAGAAGGTGAATATATTGGCTAGCAGAAATATTGAGGCCATTTGTCTGGTAGTGGTGACTTTGTATATCAATATTATAAATATTAACACTTTCTTTAAAAAAACAGGAATAACAACTACTTATTTGTTTCTAAGTAAATAACACAAAAGAGGCATTTGCCATCTAGAAGATGGAAATATTTTTATTATTTATTTTTTATGTTTGTTCATTTGTAATAATGAGTAACAGACAAATCTACACTTAATTAAGGTAATATATTTCATTTGAACATTTAGTTTTTCAGTGCTTACACTTATGCTCTGATTTCATCCAGGTTTCAGAGAAAGCTTGAACTAAAAGTCCTGCCAAATAATGCTCCATCCTAGAATCTGTGCAAGAACCAATATCTCCAGTTACAGAAGATTGACTATAACAACCACAACTAAGCAGAACTTTTTCTGGGACCACAAAGAAAGACTTTATCTTGGGCTTCATCCTAAAATCTGTGTAAAAACCATATCTCTAACTACAGATGACTGACTTTGAAACTATGCCTGAGCAGAACTTTTTCTGGGACCATAGAGACATTTGGGTTGGACAACCAACATGCTGGAGCCTGTAGTCCGTCTTTTGACAGTCCTTCGATAGTATTCTTCATGGGTGGAGACACTGTATCTCTTAGGCCAATGGAATTTCCTTTTTAATTTTCACAACTTTTTCTGGCCTATGGAAAAAAAAAAAGAAAGAAAAAGAAAAAGTAAAAATGAGAAAAAAAGTCACATCTGCCCTTCTTCCTACCTCCTTTTTTCTTTTCTTCCCTTAATTTTACATATATTCTAGTTAGGGGCTCCAGCCTTTTTTCATAGAACCATAGAACTTGAATCATTTTGTTCTATCTCATATTTCTATATCTTTTTTCAAATTGAGAAAAGAAAATAAAAATAAATGGGACCCAGAGACCAAGCAGTCTCAGGATTACTGAGTGGAATAAAAACCTCAGATCTAAATACCCAAGCCAAAAGTCAATAATTATAGAGTCAAAAGACCCAAACTATAATAAGCTAAACACAAAATGGACCTGTTACACTGGCTTGGATGGAAGTATGGGATGCATGTGGGGAACTATGGTGGAGGAAGGTCAACAATGGTGGTAGGAATGGCCCTAATTCACTGTCACTAAAGGCGTGAAATACAACTGTGAAAGACTTGTAATTCACAATGGTCTCAATAAATTTTTTTAAAAAAAGTCCTTTAAAATAAAATCCCCTTGTCCAGTAAAAAGAAAAATCCCAAATCGTATATAAACTCTATTTTTAGTTAATTATTTCACATCTGAGTTATCATAGGTCATTCTACTTTGTGTCATGATGCAGATTTCTAAAGCTTTCTTAACTCTGACCATCTCCCCTAGTTAGTATGCAAAAAGTATGCAAAAAGAAAGAAGCCCATATATCCCAATGAACTGTCCAAGGAGAGGGTAATTGCAAAAAAGATGGAAAATACTTACTTCTGTGAGCTCACTTTATCTATAAGTATCCTGTACCAGAATCTGAGCAGGAGCCTTTGAAGGATGCTCCCAAAATAGAGTGTTCAGAGGTTCTCTTTCTGGGAAAATATAGAATGAAAAGTTAGATGATGTTTTTGTTGTTGTTGTTGTTTGTTTATTTGGTTTGGTTTGGCTTTTGGGCCACACCTGGCAGCACTCGGGTGTTACTCCTGGCTCTGTGCTCAGAAATCACTCCTGTAAGCCTCAGGGGACCATATGGAATGCCAGGAATTGAACCGTGATCAATCCAGGGTAAGCTGCATGCAAGGCAAATGCCCTACTGCTATGCTATTGCTTCAGTCACTGAAAAGCTAGAAGTTTAAAGTGAAAAAATCCTGACTCTATTCCCTGGATTTCTTCTACTTTTATTTCTGGTACCAATGGGGGTGGAAATGTAAGTAGTAGGATAGAAAACAATAAAAATAATGTGATCAGGGGCCGGAGAGGTGGCGCTAGAGGTAAGGTGTCTTCCTTGCAAGCGCTAGCCAAGGAAGGACCGCGGTTTGATCACCCGGGATCCCGTATGGTCCCCCCACAAGCCAGGGGCAATTTCTGAGCACTTAGCCAGTAGCAACCCCTGAGCATCAAACGAGTGTGGCCCCCAAAACAACAACAACAACAACAACAACAAAAATAATGTGATCAGTATAGGCCATTGCTTTGTCTAATTTAAAAGGAAAAAGTGCACGGTCACTCCAATTGATGTAATATTCTAGTTGAGGCTAAATGATTAAGTACAAGAAAATGTCCAAATAAGTTCAGCTGAAAGTAGAGAACTTTTCTGTGCCTATGTACATGTCAGGGCTGATAAACACAATAAGGTGAGTTCTCCTGTAATCTTTCACAGAAGCATCAGAGACACTCCTGTTAATTATCATTGCTGCAAGAATGGAGTTTTGCAAGCTGATGTTTTATTGTTTTCTTGCTGGCATAATTTTACACTTCTCTGCTTTCTTTCTATGGTAAACTATATACCCCATCTTCTCTAGGTGACAGCCCTATTCTCTCTCTAGTTTTCCATCCATGGCTGCAACTCATTATCACACTCCATCGTACATTCCCCCACAGTTATGAGTGTTTGGAGATGTGTTGAATACAGAAAAATAATATGATATATGCCCTAGTTTAAAAATCTTTGTACATTAACATCTGAAAAGACATTCTCACTTCCAATTCCTATCTCTGTGACAACCTGCCCAGTTTGTACTGACCTCTAAAAACAGAGAAAAACACACTTCAGAATACATATATACAGACAAAGGGTTACAAGGAAGAGTTTATTAGAGCAGTTTATATACATTGAAACATAATCATCAATAATGGCACAAGTTATTGTGATCATTTCATCTTCTATAAATACATTGGTCTAATAACCCATAATAGTTGTAAAGATTTCTGACTCTCCTGGGTATATTAAAATAATAAAATAATAAGTGTTTGGGGGCAAATGGAAATAGCAAGCAGTTAATTAACTATTATTATCAACCTAGTGACCTCAGCTATGTGTGCTTTTTTCCAGAAAATGTTTTATGTTATTTCTATAAATATAGCATGGCATTCATACAAAGTTCACATTAGAAATTGTGCTTACAAGATGTACCAACTCCTTGTTCAATATTTCTTCTTTTTTTTTGTTTATTTTTTGGTTCACACCCAGTGATGCTCAGGTGTTACTCCTGACTATGGGCTCAGAAATCACTCCTGGCTTGGGGGACCATTTGGGACTCAGGTTAGTGCGTGCAAAGCAAACACGTTTTACTGCCTGAGTCACCACCGTTTTGACCTCAGCTTGATCAATATTTCTATAAGAATATAGAAGTGGGTATGGGGCCCGGGAGATAGCATGGAGGTAACGCATTTGCCTTTCATGCAAAAGGTCATCGGTTCGAATCCCGGTGCCCCATATGGTCCCCTGTACCTGCCAGGAGCAATTTCTGAGCATGGAGCCAGGAGTAACCCCTGAGCACTGCCGGGTGTGACCCAAAAACGACAAAAAAAAAAAAAGTGGGTACACATTAAATCTTCCTTAAATGAGTCAATAAGTTTTTATTGTACTTTATTGTAGCCAATTATTCTTGCTCTAAACTAATGAAAGTATTGGGAAGTCCCCACCTTGAAGCTTTCTTAATAGTCAAAATTTTCTGTTTTTAGTTTTCTTAAAAGGTAACAATTTTAGCAATATGAGCTTGAAAATATAGAGAACTGACCTCTAAAAACAAACCTCTAAAAATAAAATAAATTTATTTATTATTTTATTTATTTATTTATTTAAACCTCTAAAAATAAAATAAATTTTATTTATTAATAAAATTGTTTAAGCTGCAATAAACAGAGACAAATGCATAATTCTTTGGCTGAACTGTTTTCTCACTTTTTGAATCTTTCTTCACTCATTACAAAGAAAAATTGGCAACAGCTAAAAACTGGAATCATCCCTATTTTAAATATATAAAATTTAAAATAAACTCTAAGTATGGAATAGTCATAAATTAGGAGATATGGAATCTAAAGATGAGTCTTATTTCATCTATTAAAAAAACTAAAAATGTTTTCACCAACTTATCCAATTGTTTAGTAAGAAACAAACACCCTTAGACAATGTTCAGATGAGCTCAAGTACTTTTCAAGCATTTAATTAGCTGTCCCTGCATTTCAGATTGATTTATGGGACTCATGTCCATTGTTTCCTCACCATTAGTTGTCATTAGACCATTATGACTCTGCAGTGCCTAGGATTACTGCTTCCAGGGAGGTGGTACAATCTTTCCCAACTGTGCTGAGCTGGTTTTCCCTAATACTAATTTTCTGCCAGAATCTATGAGTAATGTCACATTTCATGCTGTTTCAATAAAAACATTTGCTCCTTGGCAGGATTTACAAAGCTTGATGGAGAAAAGAAAGTCCCAAGGGGCAAAAAAGTGATTGAGGGACTTTGCCATGAGAAAAATTGAGTACCTGCCCAGGCGGAAACCGAAGATAAAAATAAAATAAAATAAGATAAATGAGTGATAATCAGGTCATGAATTATATACATTTAGCAATTTACTAAACTATATATTTTGTGTACCTGTTCTGTGATAAACACTGTGCAAATAGAAATATTACACAGGTTGGACACACTCTTCCAACCACAAGGGTTGGGAGATGCTCTATGGTTCTACTTTACTGAGCTACTGAACTGTGTAGCCACATTAAAATTATTTAATTTTGTGAAGTCCCTGAATTCTGAACTTCTAATCTACATAAAAGTTATATGTCTTGGGGCCAGAGAGATAGCATGGATGTAAGGCGTTTGCCTAACATACAGAAGGATGTTGATTCTAATCCTGACATCCTATATGCTTCCCCAAGCTTGCCAGGAGCAATTTCTGAGCACAGAGCCAGGAGGAACCCATGAGAGCTGACGGGTGTGACCCAAAAACCAAAAAAAAAAAACAGTTATATATCTTACATAATATATTTATACAATAATTTACATAACTTGTAATAATATACAACTCCCGGCTCATGGTAGAAGTTCATGGGCAATTATAATTGGAGATTTTTAGAAAAATATCCATGTGATACAAATTATAAAAAATATGATAGAGAAAAACAGAGTCTTACATAGAAGGAATTTTCTACAAAAATGCATTAATCTACTGTATAAAAGATATATTCACCTAAGAAAACAAGAATAATCATTATCCATTTGTTATCATATATCCATAAATGAAATACATAGGTCTTCAGGAAACTAAAGAAATTCATGGAAGTAGTTGGTTCTCTAAGACATGATCTTTGGTTCTTTAGGTTCATATTCAGTTGATAATGAGATATCAGGAAATGTATCTAAAGCATAATCTCAGGAAAATTTAGTCATCAACAGAAATTTCCTTGACTATCCTGTTTTTATTTTCAGTTTCTAGGAACTTTTGACTATATTCATAGTGATATTATTTTTATTAGCTGATTGATGCAAATAATATTCTAACATCTGCATTAATTTTAAAGTGCATCTTAAGACTTTTGATTTATTTAAACCAAAGTTACAAGAACATCAGATAAAACTAGGACTTACTCAATATTTTCCATACAGGTTGTCCCACATAGACTAATAGTCAGTTGGTTCTGTTTCTAGGCAGAATGGGATGAGTGGAACTTAATTCTCCAATTTTCAAGTAGCAGCAATGATGTAGCAAAGAATAAACACTGGATAATGACCATTTTGTCATGAAGGTCAGTTTCAAAACCATGTTTCAAAATCATGCAACATTCATGAAACTAACAAATTATGTGATGGTAAAAAAAAAAAGTTGTGCCTAAGCAGTTTACTTGATACTAAATTCTGCTAAAACCTCATTGTGGTTACTACATGATGCTGGGTGGCGGTTTCCACTGAGAGGAGGCATCCAGAGCCAATGTATTATTTTATATATTTTTTATATTTTTTATATTTGTTTTTATATTTTTGCAATGCAATTGTCTACCCATTGCACTATCTATCTGGCGATCAGAAGACAATACTTTAGGGCAAATAAACCCTACTAATTAAAAACAGAAAGGATGTGTAGACTTCTCCCAAATAAAAGACAGTTTATTTTTTCTAGTTTATTAAAAGATAGTTTATTTTCCTTCAACATTCCTCTGTGTATTCAGAAACCTTACCATATATCTGAGAATATGTCAGGAATCTTCTTATGAGACTGACGGTGTCAGAGTAATAGTACAGTGATTGAGACACTTTTCTTGAGGACTTGTAATTTTTAATTCAATCCCTGGCACCATATATGATCCTCCAAGTACTATCAGGAGTGATCCTGAAGATGGAAAAAAGAGTAAACCTTGAGAACCTCTAGTCATGATAATAAAAATTAAAATATAAAAGAAAGAAAGTGGGGGCCAGAGAGGTGGTGCCAGCAGTAAGCCATCTGCTATGCACGCCCTAGCTTAGGACGAACTGTGATTTGATCCCCCCAGCATCCCATATGGCTCCCCCAAGCCAGTAGCAATTTCTGAGCACTTAGCCAGAAGCAACCCCTGAGCATCACCAGTGTGGCCCCAAAAACAAAAATAATAAAAGGAGAAAGAAAGAAAGAAAGAAAGAAGAAAGAAAGAAAGAAAGAAAGAAA
Organism: Crocidura indochinensis; assembly: GCA_004027635.1. Taxonomy (NCBI): domain Eukaryota; kingdom Metazoa; phylum Chordata; class Mammalia; order Eulipotyphla; family Soricidae; genus Crocidura; species Crocidura indochinensis. The sequence continues at coordinate 20,524 of PVKC010005423.1, read as the reverse complement.
GAAAGAAAGGAGGAAGGAAGGAAGGAAGGAAGAAGGAAGAGGAAAGAAAGAAAGAAGAAAGAAAGAAGGAAAGAATGAATGAATGAATGAAAGAAGAAGGAAGAAGGAAGGAAGGAAGAAGAAAGAAAGAAAGAAAGAAAGAAAGAAAGAAAGAAAGAAAGAAAAGAAAGAAAGAATGAATGAATGAAAGAAAGAAAGAAGAAAGAAAAAGAAAGACAAAAAAGAAATGAAAGAAAGAAAGAAAGAAAAGAAAGAAAGAAAGAAAGAAGGAAAGAGAAAAAGGAAGAAGAAAGAAAAAGAAAGACGAAAAAAGAAAGGAAAGAAAAAGAAAGATGAAGAAAGAAGAAAGAAAGAAAGAAAAAGAAAGAAAGAAAGAAAGAAAGAAAGAAAGAAAGAAAGAAAGAAAGAAAGAAAGAAAGAAAGAAAGAAAGAAAGAAAGAAAGAAAGAAAGAAAGAAAGAAAAAGAATGAGAAAGGGCCAGAGCAGTGGTTCAGAGCAGTAAAGCGTATACCTTGCAGGCAGTAGCCTAGGAGAGCCGTGGTTTGATCCCCCAGCATCCCATATGGTCCCCCAAGCCAGGAGCAATTTCTGAGTGCATAGCCAAGAGTAATCTCTGAGCGTCAGGGTGTGTAGCCCCCGCCCCCCCCAAAAGCAAGGTAGCAAGAAAGAGAATGGAGAATTTGAGGGGCCAAACTACATGTGTTAAGGTACTTGCCATATGTGCTGATTCCTTGGTTAAATTCCCAGCACCAATTGGTCTCTTGAGGATCTCTATTAGCAACTCCCAGCAAAGGGAACAATGAAATTAAACATTTTTTTCATATGTCTTTTGGTGATCTGTGTTTCTTTTTTAAGAAAATTTCTGTTCATCTCTTTGCCTCAATTTATTTCTTTCTTTTATAAGCTCTATCACTGCCTTATATATCTTAGGTATAAAATCTTTGTCAAATGGATAATTTATAAATAATTTTTCCATTCTGGGTTGGTCTTTGTATATTGATATCATTTACTTAGAGTGCAAAAGCTTCTTAATGTAGTGTAGTCCCATGTGTTTATCTTTGCTTTCACTTGCTTGTTAATGGTGTTTCGACTTTTAAGATAATTTTAGGTTCAATGTCATGGAGAGGTCTTCTACATTTTCCTTTATGTACATTTTGGTTTCAGTTGTTATGCCAAAGTTTTTAATCCAATTTAATTTAATTAATTTAATATTTGCTAATGCTTAGAAAGAGGTCTAACTTAAAATATGTATCTGAGGGGCCCAGGAGATAGCATGGAGGTAGGGCGTTTGCCTTTCATGCAAAAGGTCATCGGTTCGAATCCCGGTGCCCCATATGGCCCCCTGTGCCTGCCAGGAGCAATTTCTGAGCATGGAGCCAGGAGTAACCCCTGACCACTGCCGGGTGTGACCCAAAAACCAAAATATATATATGTGTGTGTGTGTGTGTGTGTGTGTGTGTGTGTGTGTGTGTGTGTATCTGACTAGCTCTCCTAGCACACTTGTTGAAAAGGATTCCCTTACTCCACCTCATATTTTTTCTTTTTCATCAAAAATTAACTTATCGTGTACTGGAGATCTGTATCAGTATAATAGATATATTCAAGGAATCTGAGAGTCTTTCTTTATTTCAGTATCATGCCCATTTAATGGCTACCACTTTGCAGGAAGCTTAAAGTTATGGAAAATAATACCCTTCCATCTTTATTTTCTTTGTTTTTTTTTTTGGGGGGGGGTCATCCAGTTCCTTTATTTTTGGGAATGCACGCAGAAAGGAGAACCACTCTCCAAATCCAGAGTCAAGAGGTTGACAAGTCTCTCCAGCCACTAGCACCACTGTGCATGGGCAAATTCTATGTCCTGTATCCCCGGGCCATGTTAGGAAGATGTATCCATTTCTGGGATATCAGTGGATACTTCTGTGGGCAGGGCTAGTCATTGCGGGGGTATAAAGGAACCCTTACCTGCTGCCCTCTCTGCTTATTCTTGACTGTAGGGTTCTACACTCAATTGCTTCAGCCTTTTCTTGTGGTCTTTGGATCGAAAGTGGGTCTTCAGGTTGGCAGAATCGACGAAATACCTCGCGCAGACCAGACAGCGATGGTGACCGTCCCCTGGCAGGTCCGGGTTGGGCACTGCTGCCGAATCTTCATTTTCATAAGGATTGCTTGAGCTATTCTTGGAGGATTATTATTTGATATCAATTGTATGATGCTTGGTATATTTCTTTGAAAAACATCATTAGTATCTTTATAGGAGCGGCATTGAATCTGTACAATGCTTTGGGGATATTGCCATTTTATAATGTTATTCCTCCAATCCGTGAGCAATGTTATATGTTTTCTTTTTCTCCTGTTCTCTTTCACTTCTTGAAATACTGTTTTGCAGTTTTACCTTTATAAGTCTCTCATCCCTTTAGTTATGTAGATTTTGAGGTACTTGATTCTCTGGGGCATAATGGTGAATGGAGGGGGGGAAAAGATGATTACTTCACATCATTAATTAATCAGAAAAAAAAACACAACAATGCAACAGCACCTCCAACACAGAGACAGGAACACATCAAGAAGAATAAGAGCAACCAATGCTGGTGAGAATGCAGAAAGAAAGGAGTCTCATTCACTAGTGGTAGGAATTTAGTGTTTTTAGAAAACAGTATGCACATTCCTCATAAAACTGGAAACTGAGGCAATGGAGTGGTGGCACAGAGGTAGTGTGTTCACCTTGCATGCAGCTGACCTATGACAAATCATGGTTCGATCCCCCACATCCCATATGGTCCCCCAAGTCATGTGCGATTTCTGAGCACATAACCAGTAGTAACTCCTGAGCATCACCAGGTGTGGCTCAAAAAAAACAAACAAACAAAAAATACAATAACCCCAAACCAAAACAACAAAAAACAAAAAACACAACCTAGAAACTGAACTTAGCTTTCATTTGACTCAATAACCAATCCTGGGAATATACCCTAATGCCTCAAAATATCCATTTCAGAAAAGAAACCTGTGCTCCCATGTACATTGCAAAAGCATCCTAAGAGTGAGAATCTGGAAGCACCTCTAATGCCCTAAAACAGATGGATAAAGACAATATGTTTCATCTATGAAGTGAAAAACTATAAAGCTGTTATGAGATGAAATTTAGAAAAATTTAAATACATAGATAGACATGAAGAGTATCATGCTGAGCAAAATGAGTCAGAAGGCCAGAGAGATAGTATAGCAGTAGGGCATTGCTTTGCAGGCAGCTGACCCAGGACCAAGGGTGGTTCGAATCCTGGCATCCCATATAGTCCTCGGACCTGCCAGGAGCGATTTCTGAGCACAGAGCCAAGGCTGACCCCTAAGCGCCCCCAGGTCTACCACTCCAAAAAAGACAAGAGTAAGAGGGAAAAGGACAGATATAGGATGTCTGCACTCATCATGGGATATTAAATAGACATAGTATGAGAATGATACTCAATTAAGACAGATGATAATCATAATTGGTTGGATATGATCACTGTAGGCAAAAATTGGAAATTTAAAAAAAGTAAAGTATTAAGTCCAGACGAATAACAGAGCTGTAGGGCATTTGCCTTGCACTCGGCCAAGTCCGGACAAAACTGGTTTCTATTCTCAGTGTCCCATAAGGTCTCCCTAACCTGCCAAGAGTGATTTCTGAATACAGATCAGGAGTAACCATTGAGTGATACCAGGTGTGTCCCAAAAACCAAAAAGGAAATAAAAGGTAAATATTATGTAAGATACACCTTCAATAACTTTTCCAAGCCATAGTGACTAAAAGAAAAAAGAAAGAGAAGTAATTCGTACACCATAAAGGCGACTAGGTGGGCAGGATGGAAAAAAAATTGGAGAAATTGGTGGCAAGAAATGGACACTAGGGAAGAAATGGGTGTTAAAAACATTATATGAATGAAATGCAACTATCAACAATGTTTTAACTCTATCTCCTATTGATTAAATAAAATGTTTTTAAAAAGTCACATTATATAGGAAGTTGAGTGATTGCAAGAAAAAAATGTATATAAGCAAAATTGTTTTCAGTGTATGTCCAGTGAAGTTTCTGTTCTTTGAAAACAGAAGATAAAGGTTGTGATTATTATAGATTTTATTGCATTTCTATTCTTTTGCTGCATAACAAACCACTCCAACACTCCAGTGTTTCAAGATTACAAACATTTTTAATATTAATTCTTTTAATAAACAATTCTGTTGATCTGGGCTATACTCCCCCAAAATTGCTGAGTTGTTTAGGTATCTTCATCAGTTGATTGGCAGAGGAAAAATTAGTAGTGTAGGGCAAAACTTATTCATGGAAAATGCTGAATAGGTGTGGGAATACTGTTTCTATTGTATTCCACCATGCTGTCTTGCAGTTATCTCCTTGGTGGGTGCTAGTTTTCCAGGGAGTTTATGGAAACACAAAAATTTTGAGGGACATGGGGATCCTAAAGTTGAATAGTGATATCATATCTAGTAATCAAAAGTTTGCATATAAATCATCATTTAAAATGATGATTCAGGGTCTCCATTTGTGGACAGGAAAGAACTTGAGATGACAATACATTGCCTTGCTTAGGAAAGTTTGGAATGCACTTAGTCATGTGCCATATAACTACGACCCTTGAATCTCCAGTTAAGGATCTTGAACATTAAAATCTCACATTCTTCAGAAACAAGAGAGCATTCCTGATTCTTTAGGTTTCAAGAATGGACAAAAGAAATGGTTAAATCTTGTGCTTTCTGCAATGCGACAAATGGAAAGGACTGAAATGAACACTAGAGATTCAACAGAGAGTTGTTGATGATCTTGAGAACATTTTGCAATGAAAAGATCCTGGCATGTCAGCTCTGTTATGAAAAAATAAGGTTAAGTAAGACCCAGAATGTTAAGAGCCTTGTCTTTCAGAGTTGGTCTGGCTTGTTAAATGAAGATGGCTAGATATATCTTATACTCCAGGATATAATTTAACATGACAGGTTGTCAAATGGGACAATACCCAGGGTGACAATAGAATAAGTTTAAAAATTGTTTTTCCTTTCTCACTTAGTTTACTATTTTGCCAAATAACTTGATGTTACCTTGTTGTAGTTGTAGTTCTATTTTTTTTTAATTAGTATGTTTCACTTTGTTTTCTTTACTCACTATTTTAGTGACAGCATGGTTAAAGCCTTCCTACTCACAAAATTGCTAGTCAAAATATTTTATAAAGGAAGCTCAAACAATCATTGTTTGCTTTATTAAAAATTAACTCAGACAGATGGAGAGGAATATAATATGTACTCTTGTTCTTTTTTCCTTTGATTTTGGGTCACATCTAACTGTGTCCAGGAACTACTATGGCCATGTAGTGCTAAGGATGGAATTCGGCCTCCTGAGGCACACATGCCTCAGCCCCTAGAGATATCTTTCCAATCCTGTGGTCTTATTTTCGCTTGCATCTGTCACTTAATCTTCATAGTAAACATGCATAATTTCATCCCAGGAGGATGTGAGAGAACTCTTAACTATGTTTCTCAGGAATAAGACAGCCTCATACCAAGGAGAAAAAAAAGGATCAAATGTAAAGCTCAAGTATATGGATAAGAACAGTGCTGCCTTTTAGATTCCATCTAAAAGTAAGAACTGTTTCCTTGGTGCAGAAAAACTGAGAAAAAGTGCCTAGTTCTAAAAATTTATGGATGAAAGATATCATAAACTCTACTTTGCCTTTATAGTCTGCCTTCTGCCTTTGAACCTCTCTGTTCTATCTTTTAGACTTGTTATTTTAACTCACTTATGCGAGTATTTCTACAAGGATAAATTAAGACCCTACTATGTGTCAGACTTTCTCATAACTTTTGCAACAAGGAAAAATAATGTACCTTGGGCCTTCATGTAGCTAACAGTCTTAAAAAAATTCAAATCAAAGTAGTCTGTTGCAACAAAGCAAATCTAAAGTTGAAGCAAGTGTGAGTATTTTGAGATGATGGTAAGAAATCTTGTATAACCTATGTGATAAAGATAAATGTATTTGAGAATATTGCTCCAATCAAAATCAACCCCCTGTTTTGTCAGCATCACTAACTTTGAAGTCCTCAGTTGTTTACTATTACCCAGGAAACAGATATTTTCTGTTGTACTTTAACATCTGACATGTTCTTTCTCCAGTATTCCTACACCAAATCACTAATCTAGATGACAGCAAAAAATACCACTTTGCCTGTAAAAAGTACACATTAAGATCTGTGCCTTTATCTCGAACAGAGGCAGAAAGTTCAGGGCAGAAAATAAAAAGCAAATTCATAACTATCTGCTTTAAATAGGTAAGCACTCAAGTCTCAACACTTCACCTTATTCTCTTGCTCTGGTTGCTTTTTCTTGTTAATATGAAGGCTATTAGTCCTTAAAGTTTTTTGAATAAACTTCTAGTGGATGCTCCTTATTATGAAAAGATTCTAATCTTAAGCAAATATATTCCTCTTTGTTAAAAATTAATATTATTTTCAAAATTCAAAATTAGTTTTCTAACCTCAACTCCTCACCTGTATTCTTATTAGAAATTACTTTTGTTGCAATAACTCACTAATACTTGTTTATTCCTGAACATACCCTTGATGGTTCCACCACCTTTCCAATGTTCATGAGGTTTACACTGCTCACAAGTTCCTGCGTATTGCTGTATCTTGAAACTGCTCTTCTTTCAGACATCAGCTTTCATGACAAAATGTTTTTTTTATTTCTTCCTGGAGAATATAAACTTATTGTCCTTTAAGCTCTTAAATATCTACAATGTGCCTTTCTTTTGCCTCCTATCATGGTTTTCTTTTTCAATATACTGATTTTTTTCACTAGATAAGGAATTTTTGGTGGCAGGGCTATACTTTAATTTTATAGGTTACAATGAAATTAAATGTTATTTGAGAATAATGATTCATTTAATTATGAGGAGGTTAATAATAATCTACTGCATTTTCATTCTTTTTGGGGGGTAGGCACATTCATTTGATGCTCAGGGTTTACTCCTGGCTATGTGCTCAGAAATCATCGCTGACATGGGGGGACCATATGGGACGCCAGGGGATCGAACTGTCCAAGGCTAGCACTTGCAAGGCAGATAGATGCCTTACCTCTAGTGCCACCTTTCTGGCCCCTGCATTGTCATTCTTTTCTTACGTTTTTTTTTGGGGGGGCCCACACCCGTTTGATGCTCAGGGCTTACTCCTGGCTAAGCTCTCAGAAATTGTCCCTGGCTTGGGGGGGACCATATGGGACGCTGGGGGAATTGAACCATGGTCCTTCCTTGGCTAGCGCTTGCAAGGCAGACACCTTACCTCTAGTCCCACCTCACCAGCCCTTGCATTGTCATTCTTAAACAACTTCTTGAACTGACTTTGAAGGGATAAAGATTTTATTGTAAGTTCACACAAAATTGGTGCAGTTTTGGTTCACTCACTTACTGGCCTCATGCTATTTATTCTTCAGAACCTCAGTTTCCTCCTGCATAAAGCAGGATTATAAATGTGTGATGAGAGATAATGTAGACTCCAGATGTTTGACTACTGTGTCCCTTCCTTGACAATTCTCACTACAAGAGGGAAGGATTTGTGTGCAGGGAAATGCCTGAAACACATTTGATTTCTTTATCAGCAGGATTTCTAGTTCTGAAATTCCACATGGACCCATTTCTCATGATCTGCCTGACTCTCTTGTGGACTAAACAAGTCATTTTATTTTATATGTGAATACATGTTTTAGAATTTAGACGAAATCATATTCTTTCTGTAAAGTTCATTCCTTGCTCATCCTATCAGCATTGAAGCAGGACCAAATAGTAGGCATAGCCTCACCTTAATACAGAAATTAATTTCCTCAAACCCTCTCAATAAAAGGAGGCTTAATTTTCTTTTGGTGTATGTTTTCTGATGTAAGATATTATTCTTTTGTCCACAAAAATTTCCTTCCATTGGACCAGTTTCTTTGGGCCCAGCATATTTTCAGAAGTGACCACAAATATATAAGGGGGGGGGGCCGGGCAGTGGCGCTGCAGGTAAGGTGCCTGCCTTACCGCGCTAGCCTTGGATGGACCACAGTTTGATCCCCCGGTTCCCATATGGTCCCCCGTGCCTGCCAGGAGCGACTTCTGAGTGCATAGCCAGGAGTAACCCCTGAGCGTCACTGGGTGTGGCCCCCAAAAAACAAACAAACAAACAAAAATATATATATATGGAAATATATATATGGAAAAACATGAAGAGCAAGTCTATGGAGCCTGGAGAGATTCCATGGAAGAATCTGGATGTCATGAGGAGACAAAAGTTGGGACAGAGGAAGGAGCTGCCGAGATTGCATGGGAGTTGGAGAACGAAAAGAAAAAAACTTGCAAAAAGAAAAAAAATGCTTGGCTATGGTTGTCCCTTCTTCAGAAATCAGCAGCAGCACCTAGGTGCCCAAAGTGTCTGAGAAGCTTAAGTGAGCAGCCCAAAAAGAAAAAAAAAATAGGTTTGTACCCCAGGCAAACAAGATGAATGAAGAACCCTCTGCCCCTTCCAAACCCAAGAAAAATTTTTTCCAAGGAAGAGCAAATTAATCATAGGGAAGATCTCAAATAGACCACTGACAATGTAAATCTTCCTAAATGGAACAAAACATCAGCTAGTGATAAGGAAGAAAATATAAACAACATTGTTTCCGAGAAAAAGAAGCAGAAATTCTTTCTCAAGGAGGAGCCTCTTGGTAGTAGTGACCCTGAGGAATCTAATTGCAGCAGCAAGAGCTATGCCAGCTGCAAGAAAAAGAAAAAGTCACCAAAAGTAGGCCCGAGAGATAGCACAAAGGTAGTGCATTTGCCTTGCATGCAGAAGGATGGTGGTACGAATCCCGACATCCCATATGGTCCCCCGAGCCTGCCAGGAGTGATGTCTGGGCGTAGAGCCAGGAGTGACCCCTGAGCGCTGCCGGGTGTGACCCAAAAACAAAACAAACAAAAAGTCGCCAAATAAAAAAACAAACAAATAATAAATCCAAAGAAGACTCGAAGTCCACTAACTTCTCTGGGTGGCATGTGCTAGGTGCTATTTCAGTGTACTTATAATAAAGACAAATTGCATTAAAGAAATTCTTATCATATTGGTTTGACTAATTCTTCGTTCTTATGACCATTTTGTCTTCTATCAATTTCAAAGACCTCTGATAGGATCATAACAAAATCTGCATTTACGTATTTAGGAAAAGTCTTATTTTCATAATTTAATCACTTGGAAAATGTCATTATGGCCTGAACTAGACAAATCGACCTTGAACAAAAATACTAAGTATTGAACCTAGGAAATGGCTTATTGGGCTTTAGATTTTTCAGGCTGCAATAGAAATCAAATAGATTTAGAACTATTTGAAACATTAGGCCCTAGAGAAGAAATGTTTAATACTAAGAATAGTATAGCCAGTGCTTCTTTAGAAATTACAGAAGACACACCTTTACCCATGTACTCTTTAAAGATTCCATCAAATGAAAGATCTGGGGTGGGAGAGTTGCGGACAGAGAGGCCTGGTAAATGATCTTTTGGGAGATAATAGTACATAAGAAACTTCCCAGTACTGAAGGATTTTAAAGGTATGAGAATCACAGCCTAAGAGATGCAAATTCTGAGCTCTTTAGATATGAGGAAACTGAGTCACTCGTCAAAGAATTGTTTGACCCTTCAGAAAAGGAGAAGCTACAGGACAGTCTAAGTCCAAACTTTCTAAATACTTACTACATGCCTATATGACCATATCAAGCCTGTAATTAATTAGCTATAATTAGTGATATCAGTTATAATTAATTAATCAGGTAATTAATATCTGTTCCAAGTAGCTTGGATTCTAGCAGTTAACTTTGTGTCATGGAAATCCATGGACATTGATTATTGACACAGAGATAAAACAAACTAATAAGCTTAGCTTTTAAGAAATTTTTGCTTAAAACAGCATTCTTTGTTATTAATAATCATAACTTGTTTCAGTGAGCAAAGAGCTCACATAGTTGGAGGTTTTAGAACCCAAGGACTTATTCCTAATTGTTTTTGCCCAGGTACTTTTCAGCCATTTTTTTTTTCTGGAGCAAGGTGATTTCTGTTTGTTCTGTGGTAGTTACATGTGGAAGAAAAATTGAAAGATGGACTATTTAAGCAAAGATTATTTTATACTTTCAGGTGTATATATGTATATACATACATACATACATACATATATACATAGATATATAGGTGCATGTATATTTTCTCCCAAAATATTCTCAGGAAATAGGAACTATTTGTTGTGACCAGCTATAAAATAATCAGACCTGTACTATAAGTGCTCAGTACGTCCTCACTCTGTACTCAGAAATTACTTATTCCTGGTGGTGTACTGGTGGCCCATGAGATACTAGGGATCAAAACTGTGTTGGCTGCATGTAAGGCAGATGTTATTTTCTGTAAAAGCTTCTTGGCTCCAAAAATAAAGCTTTTTCATGTCTGCATTTGACTACAAATGAACAGAGATGACAGAAAGGGAAATTCAAACAATTATTTTAAGGAGGACCAGTGCCATGATCTTGTTGTAAACATATACTTTGGGATCTATCCATTTTATCTGTCAATTCTAATTCTACAAAGGTATGTAATACTCCAAGTTATAAATTTCTCAATATGTCACCCACTCTTCTATGCAATGAGTTATTTATAATACTAGCTGATTGTTAAGAAGATTAGATGATACAAGGCATATAAAATGTGAATGATAATCCTTACTACTAAGTACATGCATACAACTTGGGAGTGAAGCCTTCTGTTACATGTGTGAATTCTAAAGTTTAGAAATAAGTGAGTGACATAAATCCACACAAGTTTTAATTTAATTGGAAAATAAAAGTAGTGGTTTGGGTAAATATTAAGTATGGAAAAAGGTATAAGTCATCTTCTTATTTAAAATGTGAAAAATATTGATTATATCTTTCAGCTTTTCATTTAGAATCAGACATTGGCTAATCAAAGTCAGAAATATAAAAGTTGATTCAATTTTTTTTATCTGATTTCCAGACTTTAACTTCCTTATTCATTCATTTTATGTGATGTCTGTACAATTTCCTTTCCCACGATGGGCAACTGGTCCTCTTACTTCCAGATATAATAAAACTTTAACTCAGTGGAGATTCTTTTTTTTTGTTTGTTTGTTTTTTGTTTTTTTTGTTTGTTTGTTTTGGGGCCACACCCAGTGACGCTCAGGGGTTACTCCTGGTTATGCGCTCAGAAGTCGCTCCTGGCTTGGGGGCCTATATGGGAAACCGGGGAATCGAACCTCGGTCCATCCTAGGCTAGCACAAGCAAGGCAGGCACCTTACCTCCAGCACCACCACCCGGCCCCCTGTGATTCTTAAGTGGAGTACTAATCTCATGAAACTGCTGTCAAATAGTTCTTGTTTTTATTCTCCTTAGGCTATGGTTAATTTCTCACCAAATTTTTTATGTACCTTTGCACAGAATCATAGATCATTTTAGTCATGTACTCTATATGCCCATAAATGCATGCTTGTATATTTATGTCTAAAACCACATTAATGCACAAAAAGAATGTATATACATTCACAAAATCAAATATCGATTTTTCAAGCATTATTGCTACTGAAACATAGCAAAGAAGATCTTGTATAATCACATACAAAAGGCCAGATAAAATAAAAATAAAGCACACCTACCCAGCCTTAATCTTACACATATAAACACACAAGCTCCATGTACGTACACTCTGATTGGATGATTAAATTGTGACGATATGTGGTGTATAGAGGACCTCTCTTTTTAAAGCACATGCTTTTTATCAAGATATTTCAATAACTCCCTAGATCAGGAGGACAATTCCATATTCTATTACAGTCTGTCAAAAAGAAACAGATAAATCTATTATCCTGTTCTTTTCTTGTTTCATCATTGTGACAGCCTCTCGTGGGTCGACATTCATCAGACTCCCACCACCTGACAGCCAAGTCTCCACCACCAAGCTGCAGGTTAATTGCCCCATAATCTCTATTTAATTGCTCATTAATAATTCCAATACTGCTTTCTATTAATTGATTAAAAATGGTTTCAGTGGAAGTGCAAATGGAATTTGGTAGCAACCAACTATGCAATAAATTTTCCTGTCATCAGGATAATCAAGAAGAAATAGTTGCCAAAGCACAGTTTTCTCCCTTTGCAGATTTTCAGAAATCCAACAACCAGCAAAGCCTTTGGATTTCAAACACATCAGCGTTTTCCAAGTGGCTCTGCAAGTGCTTAAATAGTTTTCTAGGGAAAACAATATTCTATGACTAAATAACCCTGACATAAATGACATACCAGTTTTACATTTTGGAACTTCAACTCAGTACTGGCATATTAAAAATGCTGACATCTCATAATTTTAGAAAGCTGTTTTTATTGTTTAGCTGATATTCACCAAAATTATTTGAGAATAGAATCACTTTTTTTGTTAACACATTTGAGTTAGGTATTGCCCCCAGAATAAATCATATCTCCTGATTCCAATCTGATGACGTAAAAACAACAATGATACACTATTTTTTTTAAACAATTTCATGAGTGTTCTGTGTTGGAAGGCACAAGATGGTTTTATTAGAGATGTCATGTCTTCATATAATTTTACATCCTACTAAATGCTTCCTTATGAGATAGGCTGAGGGGAATGTTTCAGATAGCCAACAGTAACCACGGGACCTGTAAAGACTTTTTAAAGTCAAAAATCACTTTTGCTACAATATTATATAAACCAGAACACAAAGCCAGGCCAGATTTAAGGACTTATAACATTATCATCTAGTATTGATGGTATAACATGCAATCATATGACCAAGGGACAGATGGAATAGAAGAAATAGTGTCTTTTTATTTGAGCATTTACTGAAAGCAACATACAGATTTGGTACAATGTTTGTAAAATGCTAAATTAAAGAACACATATTTTCTATATTAAATACTGAAATTATCTTAGCTGTGCCAAGATTTATCCAAATATATATACATATATGTGTGTGTTTGTATATATACATATATATACACACATATATATATACCAACAGAAATGAGATTATAAAATCAAGATTCCAGACTCAAAGTCCTTTGTCTTTACCATTGTGCTTCAAAATATGTTCAGCTCTCTGGAATGACTAATAATCTCAATTGATTTCTGGTTGCCTAGATTGCATAGATTTGAGAGTCTATTTTGGGTGGCACACCAAACTGTGCTCCAGGCTTTACCCTGCATTGCTCTTGGGGCTTGGGGACTGAATCTGGATCACTACATGAAAGGCAAGCACCAACCTTCACTCCTATCTCCATGGCCTAGATTTTGGGAGTCTTAAATCATGATAATCTCTCTAGCAAGTCAATATGGTTTGGCAATTCTGGACAAATTCACACAAGTGGAGACCTATAATCATATGTAGTTTGTTTGCTTGATTTTAGTCACATCTGGCAGTGCTCAGGGATTATTCCTGGTTCTGTGCTCAGAAATTACTTCTTGCAGGCTCAGGGAACCTTATGGGATGTGGAGAATTGAACTGAGGTTGGCTATGTACAAGGCAAATACTCTATTTGCTGTGCTATCACTCTGGCCCCTGATCATATGTCTTAATATTCCCACGAATGATAGTTTGAAATAGCTTAAAAATAGTCAAACTTGGGTATTCTGAACAGCATTGAATAGTTTAGCTGTGTCTCAAGTTTCTTGAGAGACAAAGTAATATGGACTGTTATGACAAAAATTTAAACTCGATTTCCTTGATATCCACTGAACTTTGCACAGTTATGAGCTACAGACAGATTTCCATTTAAACTTTTGTGTCTTTTTGAAATGTATTTTATTTTTTAAATATCTTTACTTAAAGCATTGTGATTTACAAAATTATTCAAAGTGGAGTGTAGGCATACAGTTCTTAAAGACAATCCCACCACTAGTATCAACTTCCCCAATGTTCTGAGTTCATCCCATATCACCCCTTCCCTGACACCCTGCAACCTGCCATAATAAAAGCACCTTTTTCATTTTGATTGTTAACGTTTTGATTTTATGTTGGTTCATTGGTTTGGATATTTTGTTTAGAATTTCTTTAATACCACCACTATATCTAAATTCCCTTAGGCCCTTGGGCCCTATCCCATTATTTCACATCTATCTTTCTCCTTGGTCACTTCATTTTCTTTTCTTCTCTATACTCTGTGGCCAAGAGTGTTTTATACAATCCTCAATTTAACCCATAGTATTCCCTCATCCAGTTATTCTAAATATCACATATAATTGATTTTGTCATGTATTTAATTTTCTTCTTTTTTCACTTAACATGACATCTCCTAGTTACATGCATGTTGCAGTAAATTGCACGATTGCATCAGTCCTTAGAACTATGTAGTATCCCATTGTACATATGCATCAGATCTTCATGATCTACTCATCTGTTGTTGAACATCTATGTTCACTGCAGCATTAAGTCTAATATCTAAGAGTTGAAATCAATCTATAGGTCCTTTATATATTTTAATTCACAATTAAACTCAACCCACTGATATATAATAAGTGAATTAACAAAATTCTCCTTTTACTTAATAGTTTATACCAAATATTCCTTCCTTTGCTCTTACAGGTTTACCAATACTCCTGAGTAATAACTCCTTCAGAAATTCCTGTTAAACTGATTAAGGTAAATATGCAAGCTTGCCAGCTGTTGTTTGTGTTTGTGTGTCTGTGTATCTGTGTGATGCTGGACTCTAATCCAGAGCCTTATACATTAAAGATGAGTGTTCTACCACTGAAAATGTCAGATCCAAATGTTTACATCTATCATCAACCCATGTAAATACTAATCAACCCATCTACTTATTTATTAGTATGACCTTTCCTTGTTTTGCATATTCTACAGGATTTTATTGGATTTACTGACAACATCTGATTATCTAAATGTATTTCATTGTTGTCAGTCTATATCTGTATATTTGCCTTCTTTGCTATTTATTTCTAACATGTTTGAATTTAGTATTATCTTATTACAAGATAGTTCAGTAAATATGGATTCTGAATCTCTTGATGAAAACAGTGACATGTTAAGTGCTTTTAAGAAAATGTCCTCATACTTCATCCGTGTCTGGTGAATACCTTGATGGTAATTTAAACAGTATCTATAGACACTGAGTAGAGATATCTCTAAAAAAAAAGTTGCTTTAACATTTAGCATTAACTTGGTTTTAGGGTTTTATTTTGGTCAACAAACTTAATGAAAGAGAGTTATTCAGTAAAACAATTCATTAATTGTGGAACAAAGTTATGAATAAACTTCCCAGACAATAAATGGACTGTAGCTTCATCTCCCTTTTATAGTACATATATTATATTTAAAGCACAACATTCTCAGAAAGTAATTTTCAGCTGATAGGGCACAACATACAAGAGTCTGAAGACTGCATATATCCAGTTCTATGCTTGTTACAAGGTAATAGTAACAGATAAATGACCTATTTAGACATGAACAGCCCAAGTGGCGGTGAGATCCTAGGTCAACACTTAAAACTAAGATTTGGTTTTAGAAATGAACTAGAATAAAGGAGTATGAGATTAGTTATATTATTAACCTAGTCAATATCCACTTGAAAAATATTTCCTGAAAATGCAATTAAATTTTGGCATAGATTTTTTTTCTCTACATTGAGCCTAGATTACAAGAATCAGCAAACAAATCTCGCCTGTGATGTCTATGTTTATGCTACAAAGAGGTAAGTGGACTGATGAAGTTCCCTTGCTAAACGGAAAGCCAGCTTGGAGCCTCTTCATATGTTGAGATGTCAATAATCTTCACTTATGCTTCAAAGTACTCTGAGTGTGACAGTAGGCCTAGATGCAAGGATAGAGCAGCAAGTGAAATTTTGTACGCTAGTCAAAGTTATGAAAAATTAAACCATAGTCCCCTGAAATTTGCTTTTTTAAATGTAATATATGTTCAGATCAAGAAGTCAAACTGTGAGTGGCTAAGATGGAATCTAAGTCCCAAGTTGACCTGAAGTAGTCTCTTTGTTTACTCAATCACCTAGAATTTTCTGTCACCCCTTTTTTCCCTTTGAATTACCTATTCCCAGATCTGCCCACTTTACTTGCTACCTGGTTTTCTATTTGTTGTCTCACTTGAGTTAGTCACATATTTTGATTTCATCCCTCTAGAATTACAGAACTTAGAAGTATATAACATACCTGCCTTCTTGTAACTCTTGGAGGTGTTTAGTAAGTCAGAGATAAGTAGAGAAGTTAGACCACGTACTCTTGCAGGCCTGGGGCTCAGGGAGGTAAAGATGGGAGGTACGATGGAAATGGAGGTGTAGGGAGAACAATTTGGTGATGGGAATCCCCCTGATATTAAGTTAACATGTACCTAAAATATTATTGTCAACAAGAGATTGTTTTACATGCAAAAATTGGGGGTGGTGGGAGGACAACTTTGGTGGTGGGAATTCCCCTGATTCAATATTAATATGTACTTAAAATATTACTGTGAAAGATATGTAATTCACTTTACTCAAAATAAAAATTGTTATTAAAAAAATAAGAAAACTTCTAAAGAAACAGCATGTTATTTATCCTATAATAGACATTCATTTTAGTAAGATCGAGACAAATTTTTATTAAAATTTTTAGTTTTATACAATAATATTTATCAAAGAATTAATAAAAATAGTTTGATTTGTATATCTGAAGTAGAATATAAAAAATAGAGAGTATATACAATCCTGGGTGATAAGATCTGAATGTGTGAAAAAAATACGGTAGCAATATCAGTCTAGTCAATGATATGATTCACTGAAGCTAAGACATCTGAAAATAACTCAAGAAAAATATTAGATGCTTAAACCTGAATTTAGTAGTCAGTGATTTAAACTTGTAAGAGAGAAAGAGAAACTCCCAATTCAGCTTTAACTCTTAGAAAGGCTTATAAGGAACAATTTAATTTATGAGGTAGTCACTTGAAAACTATTTCTCAATGGATGGTCTCCAATGAGGATGGAAAGGAAAGAAGAATCAATGAGAATATCACAGAGATTAATTAAAAAAATAATAATGAACAGGTTCATCAAGCTAATATTTTGTCATCAGTACCTCAGATAAATATATTTAAATAAAGTTAAATTTATGAAAATATTTAAAACTTTCTCATTTGACCACCCCCAAATTAACTGAAAAGGAGATTTTGCAAAACTCAGTAGAATGAGCACCTTCCTCAATCACTATAAGGTAGTCAAAATTTTGATGAACTATAGATTGACTGCCTTATATAATATGCAATTATACAATTACAAGATATAAATTTTATCTTGCACACAACATATGTAGCTTTTTACAAACTTATATTCACTAATATATGTATAAATATAGTACATAGTAGCATATAGATTTAATACATAGTTTAAATTTACTATATATTATTATCTAAGACTTATATGGTATAATTTATATTATTTAATGTAATACTGTTATATAATCTATTATCTATATTTAGGGTGTAAGTTAAAAAATAAATTATATTGTCATGCAGATTATATAATAATAGCACTATTCAAACTAGAATATATTACAGTACAACTAGAAACCAATTAAAAAGATAAAGATTTTTTTTATTGAGGGATATTTATTTATTTTAGATTTATGGGCCACATCTGACAGTACTCAGGGGTTACTCCTAGCTCTGGGTTCAGAAATCACTCCTGGCAGACTTGGGAGATGAAGTGGGATGCCAAGAATTGAACCCAGATCCTATACAGGTTGGCCAGTCACATGCAAGGCCTTACCACTGTGCTATTGCTCTGGCCCAAAGATAAAGATTTTGAGTGTTTAATAAGTTCACTAGAGTTGTGTGACATCAATAATAATGATTAATATTCTCTTGTAATTTACTTAAAATATTAAACACTAAAATTTTGTAAGGTCGGTATTTTTAAATATTACAGTATTCACAATATTAAATATTATTGTATTAAACTAAGTACTACGATTATAGATATTTTTTTAATTCTTTCTTTCACTTCCTTCCTTCCTTCCTTCTTTCCTTCCTCCCTTTTTTTTTTTTTTTTTTTTTTGGTTTTTGGGTCACACCCGGCAGTGCTCAGGGGTTACTCCTGACTATCTGCTCAGAAATAGCTCCTGGCAGGCACGGGAGACCATATAGGACACCGAGATTCAAACCAACCACCTTTGGTCCTGAATCAGCTACTTGCAAGGCAAACACCGCTGTGCTATCTCTCCGGGCCCTATAGATATTTCTTTAATGTTACTGTTTGCAAAAATATATGAGTATTGGGGCTGGAGAGAAAGCATAGAGGTAGGGCATTTGCTTTGCATGCAGGAGAGTGATTTGAATCTGTATCCCATATGGTCCCCCAAGCCTGCCAGGAGCGATTTCTGAGGTAAGAGCCAGAAGTGGCCCCTGAGCCCTGCCAGGTGTGACCCCCCCCCAAAATATATATATATATATATATTATTTATATATATTTACAATATATATAAATATATATTTATGGGTATTAGTCAGGATTTTGTCTAATCCCAAGAGGACAATAATCAAATTTAATTGCCAACTAAAATATGAACCTTTATATAATGGGATACAGATTGCCTTCAGCAATCTATTCACACTATTCATGGCACAGACAAGCATATAAATGCCCCCTTCTCTTTAATTTTATTCAATGAAACATCTGTGCCACAGAACCACAAGAGACTTGGACTTAAGAATTATGATCTAAGGTTAGAATAACAACTCAAGTTGTAGATCACATGCCTTGCATATGCAAGGACCTGAGTTTTGATTCCCTGAATTATATAAAGTGACTATTTTTTTAATGAGTGACACTGGTTTTAATAAATCTCAGAGAAAATGGTAGGGGAGAGAGAGAATGAGGAAGAGAGAGAAAGAGATAGAGGAGAGAGAGGAGGGAGAAAGAGAGTGAATGGGAGAGGAGAGAGAGAGTGAAAAAAACTGAGTTGTGAGGGTAATTGGGGAAATTGGTGGCAGAAAATGAACACTACTGGTAAAGGGATAGCAGTTGGGGCATTATATCACTGAAACTCAAACATTAACGACATTTTTTTTAATTTTATTTTAATCAAAACATTGTGATTTACAAAGTCCTTCACAGTTGTATTTCAGGCATACAGTGACAGTGCATTAAGGCTATTCCCACCACCAATGTTGACCTCCCTTCACCAATATTCCAAGTGTGCATCCTATACACCAGCTTTGTTCCCTGGCCTGCCATTATAACAGGTCCATTTTAAGTTTAGATTGTTATAGTATGGGTTTCTTGATTCTATTATTATTAACTTTGGCTTGTATATTTAGTTCTGTCCTTTTTTTGTTTTTTTTGTTTTGTTTTGTTTTGGGGCCACACCCAGTGATGCTCAGGGGTTACTCTTGGCTATGCGCTCAGAAATCGCGCAGCATCTTAAGCTCTGTTCCACTGCCATTGACTCAGGTCCCAGTTCTGTCCGTTTTTATCTCCACTAATGCACTTGGGACCACTTGACACTCTGGCCTCCATCTTTACTTTTCTTCCTTTTTAAGTTTATAGAAAAATGCAGAAATATGAGGGAAACCAAAGTAATTAATGTCTCAAGTTTCTATGAAAAGGAAGGAGTCACTATCTAAAAGATTAAAAAATGGCAGCTTTTTTCATAGGTGCAGCAGAAGTTGGTGAAAATAGAAACAGGGTGTACCAAAAAATAAATAAAAGAAAGAAACAGGGTGTACCTATCCATGAAGCAGCTTGCCTTAAGACAAACTATCTGCTCTGGGCATACTAAATTGTCTAATCCCTGAATCTTTCTAAATTTTTAATTCTGTATCTCATGGTCATTTAATGTCTTTTAAAAAAGAAAAGAAAAAGAAATGAAGGAAAAGAGTGAATGTAGTTAGAAGTATTTCATGGTTTTCTCATCCGGGCCTCTTAGGACTACTACAAAAGAGCAGTATTGTTGGGTCATATTGAAGCTCAATTTCTAGTTTTTTGCATAATTCCCGTATAGTTTTCTAAAAACGCTGGACTAGTCTACATTTCCACCAGCAGTAAATGAGAATCCCTTTCTCCCTGCATCAATTCCAGCACTGAATATTCTTGTTTGTTTTTTTTTTTTGTGGTTTGTTTCAATCTCTCTGGTGTGAGATATCTCTTTGTTGTTTTGATTTGTATCTTTTGCATGTGCCTTTTGGCTTATTGTATTTCTTCTATGAGGAACTTTCAGTTATATTGTATTTCTTCTGAGGAAATTTCTGTTCTCTTCTTTATATTTCATATGATGGGTTGAATTTTTTTCCTTGTTAAGCTTTCTATATCTTATATATTAACCCTTATCAGATGAGTATTGGATGAATAATTTCTCCATTACATAGGCTATTAGTACCACTGCATTGGTTTCCTTTGATGTGCAGAAGCTTCTTAATTTAATGTAATCCCATGTCTTTTCTTTACTTCTAGTTGCTCAGTCAGTGGTGTT
>PVKC010005422.1:0-33237 GCA_004027635.1 Crocidura indochinensis | reverse complement strand
TCACATATATTCTTTAGTTCTGGAAGTTTCTCTTGAATGATGTTCTTGACCGTTGATTTTTCCTGGAAATTTTCTTCCTGTGTCTCTGGGACTCCAATGATCCTTAAGTTGTTTCTGTTGATCTTATCATAGACTTCTATTTTCATCTGTTCCCATTCTTTGCCTATTTTTTCCATTGTCTGTTCATTTGTTTTAAGTTATTTTTCCAATCTCTCCCGCTGTATGGAGTTGTTATTTATCTCATCTTCCACAGCACCAATTCTATTCTCAGCTTCTTCTATCCTGGTGTTGAGATCATCCATTTTGCCATTCAATTCATTTACTGAGTTTTTCAGGTCTGTTATTTGACATGTTATTTCAGTTTGGAGTTTTGCGATTTGTGTCATCATATTTTCTTGGTTCTTATAAGTGTTCTGTTCAACTTGGTCCATGGTTTCTTTGAGTTCTTTAAGCAACTTCCATATTGTTTTTCTAAAGTCCTTATCTGAGAGATTGATTAGTTCGTTGGTCATTATCTGGTCATCAGAATTGTCTTCTTCATTCTCTATGTCTGATGCTGGCCTGCGTTGTTTCCCCATTGTCACACTAGTATTGTGTGTTTTTCTACGTGTTGCCGTGGTATTCATTAGGTAGATGATGTGCGCAGCCAGACACCTCTGGTTCTAGCCTTTCTGGGTGTGTCGATTAGCCTACAAGGGAGTGGAGTCCTCCATGGATGAGGCCTCTCAAAGGATCAAACCTTGGGCCTAGGCATACAGCAGAGAAGACAATCCAGAGAGAAATGCTGGGCTTCTGTGATCCAGCACAGTCCTTAGTGTGTTTTTTTCTCTTCTTGTTGCATTGATGTGCTTTCCTTAGAAAGAGTGCACGGCTGCGTAGCGAAGTGGAGCGGCCTTGCTCTTCTGTAGCCTATTATTAGCCCACTCCCACGAGGTCCAGATGACAGCAGAGGACAAAGAAACACAAAGAAAAGACAAGACTCACAGTTCTTAGGAGTCAGCCCTAGTGGGCAGGCGTGGATGCGGAGAAATTCCCAGCCTGAGGTCACAATCAGGGGGCCTTGCTTTGCAGAGTACTTGCTAGCCGGTTTTTAGTCTAATGGAATGTTCCTGGGTGTTTCAGCCCTAGGATGGACTTCTGGGAGAGCGAGTCTTTTTGGGGACCAGTTTGGTCCACTCCCACGAGAGGTCCGGATGACAGCAGAGGACAAAGAAACACAAAGAAAAGACAAGACTCACAGTTCTTAGGAGTCGGCCCTAGTGGGCAGGCGTGGATGTGGAGAAATTCCAATATTTGGTTTTTTTAAATATATCTTAGGCTATACCTCTATTTTCATTTAGATTCTATTTATCTTTGTGGTCCTTATTCAAGTACCATGTAGTTTTAATTAATACCATCTTGTGTAGCTTAAACTTGGAAAGAAAGGAAATCACTAAACTCACTTTTTTTTGGGGGGGGTCATGTGTACAGTGTGCAGGATTAAGGGTATTTGTCGGCGTTTAAGACGACTTTTGAAATGAAAAAAAAAAGTCAACCGAAAATTGGGAATCGTCTTATACGTGGAGTATATCCTGAAAAACTTCTCCATATGCCGCTAAACGAAAAGCACCTAGATATTGCCACTAAACGAATTTTCCAAGTCGATCCTGCACAAATCAAGCAAGACTGCTCCCACCGCCTCTCTAACTCGGTCAATCCAAGCAGGCTTTTCATGCATGCAAATTAGGCAATGTTCTGTACTCCAATCTACACTGTCAAAAGCCTGCTCAAATGGGCCAGAGGCAGAGAGGAAGTCTATTACAGTATATCCTTTGAACCTTTGCTTGCTGTGATTGGCTCACTGTGGTACATACAGTTGTAGCACAGGAATGTTCTGTCTTATATAGCGAACATAAGCCTAAACCTACGTTTTAACTGTAAGATTAGGGGATCATCTTATAGGACCAGTCATCTTATATGCCGGCAAATATGGTACTCATAACTTTTTGCTCAAGAATCACACCTGATGGTGCCTTGAGGAATTTGTATATTGTGTAAGCTGCATGCAAAGCAAATTCTCTTCCCACTCTATTCTCTCTGGCTCCCTATACTTTTTCAATAAAATTTTTATTCAGGGGGCCTGGGCTGTGGCACAAGTGGTAAGCCATCTGCCTTGACCAGACTAGCCTAGAACAGACTGTGGTTAGATACCCCGGCATCCCATATGATCCCCCAAGCCAGGGTTATTTCTGTGCGTATAGCCAGAAGTAACTACTAAGCATCACCAGATGTGACCCCAAAACCAAAAACCAAAGAATAATGTACTCAAACAAAATTTTTGAAATCATTAAAATAAATTTTTTGTAATCACTTTCTGTTGCATACATATAATATGTTTTATTCTCCTAATATCTTTGCTTTGATGACTACAGGCCACTGGATAGGGCCCGGTTATTTGAGCACTGCTGCCTATGTTCCATGACCCTTTAGCATGCTGTACACCAATCACAGCCTTGGTGACCCTGAGAATCCACCACATGAGTACAGGTTTCAGGTTGGGTTTCTAAAAACTGCTAAATATGACTTGTATTAAAAACCAAAACAACTACCAAGAAAACAAAAACAAAGAACAAAAGTCCAAATCCTTGATAACTCAAAATGCAAAGAGATTCATCATAAAATATTTTCCTTCAGAAGGAATAAGACACTAATATTAATATTAAAAGACTGATGGTGAGAGATGCTATAGACGTGATGAAAGTTATTGAACTGCTACCTCTTATCATCAATCTATGTTTGAAATTATATATGGGCCAACTTACTTTGAAAAAAAAAAACTAGAAGCAGGGTCACAAGCATTGAACAAATGAAAAGTCAATCGCATATAACCCAAACTCTAATAGTTATTTTCGGGGGTATTGGGCCACATCCAATGGAGCTACTCCTGGCTCTGCACTCAGAAGTCACTCCTTCCAAACTCAGGGTACTGTATGGGATGGCAGGAATGAAACCCGGGTTAGCCACGTGCAAGGTAAACACTCTACCGAATGTGCTATTGCTTTGCCTCAGTCTAATAATAGTTTTTAATATTTCTGAAGAGATAAACTTTTATGGGGCTGGAGCAGTGGTGCAAGCTGTAAGGCAAGCGCTAGCCTAGGACGGACCACGGTTCCCCTGATGTCCCATATGGTCTCCCAAGCCAGGAGTGATTTCTGAGCGTAAAGCAAGGAGTAACTCCTGAACGTCACCGGGTGTTGCCCCCCAAAACAAAATGAATGTATAAATAAAATAAAATTGTCTTTGTAATGTTAGTAAACTTTTCAATTGGATGTAACAACACTTAGGTGAAACCTCTGAATTCAGTGTTTATTGTTCCCACTGTAATCCTCTAATACTAGTTGCCAGTATTTTTTGTTTGTTTGTTCTGGGGGCATACCTGGTGGTGCTCAGGGGTTACTCCTGGCTTGGGGGATAATATTGATGCTGGGAGATTCAAACTCAGTCTGTCCTAGGTCTGCCACATGTAAGGCAAATGCTCTTCCACTGCACCACCACTCAAGTCCCACTAGTTGCTAGTTTTATCAAAGACCTCTCCTCCTTTTCACAACAAAAATAGCACTGGGTATCAAAATTACTACTTCCTTCCTTAGCCTTCAAATCTGCTAAGAGCAATTTGTTTAAAGAAATGTTAAAACTCACTATAATAAATTATCAATATGTATTTATATATAACCTGTTTTCTAGCTCAAAATAAACTTTCCATGGAGGCTAGAGCAATAGAACTGCAGGTAATAATGGAAGTACTCACTTGACTTTATTTAATGGGTTCTTTCTCAGAGCTGCTGCTTCTTGTGATGTATAAGCACATGTGAACACCAATTTTATATTAACTGGTTTGGATTTGGATTTGAGCTTACAAGGACAGTACCAGTGCACACAGTACTTATCTCTGTAATAGTCATCATCTTTCTTTAAAGTTAAATGTCAAGTAAGCTGAGCTTAGTTTTAACTGGTAAGATAGTGCCTTGATGCTAAACTTCTCAAATAATACTGATTAAATAAAATATCTTGAGTACCTTTGGGGCCAGAATGGTGGTGCAGGCCATAAGGCATTTTTTTTTTTGGTTTCTTGCACGCACTAGCCTAGGATGGACCCCAGTTTGATTCCTCAGTGTCCCATATGGTCCCCCAAGAGAGGGGCAATTTCTGAGTGCACAGTCAGGAGTGGCCCCTGAGCATCATTGGATATGGCCCAAAAAAACAACCAAAAACTGTTTTGAGTACCTAAAAGGAATTTACATTGCAATAGGAGTTTTAACTATAGTTTGAAATTTCTTAGGTCCTAGTAATATGTGTAAATAGTAGAATATTATCCTTTTCCTGGTAAATATAAGATTCCCCTTTTTTTTCCGATCAAAAAGTTATTTGTTATTTTTTGGGGGGGTCACACCCGGCGGCTCTCAGGGGTTACTCCCGGACATACGCTCAGAAATCGCTCCTGGCAGGATCTGGGGACCAAATGGGATGCTGGAATTCGAACCACTGTCCTTCTACATGCAAGGTAAATGCCCTACGGTGTGTTATCTGTCAGCCCCAGAAAAAGTTATTTGGTATTTTAAATTTGTTATTGTATTTTAATTACAAGTAATTTATTGGCATTAATTATTGGTGCAGGTGTAAGTAGTAGTATGATCTTAGAAGACCAGATGGACTTCAAAGATTTTAAATTTGGGACCTCATTTTCACTCAACTCATTATGCATTTTCCTTTCCTCCCCTTTTATCCACATTAACAACATCTTGGATCATTCAAAGAGTAACAAAAATTAAAAATACATTTTTTCAGAATGTATAAAATGTCAAGATTTTTACTTAACTTTTTTTTGATCCTACGGGAGCAAACTTAATTTAACTAGAAAGATTTTTACAGAAATGAATCTGTGAATCTATGAATGTTAGTGTTTACATTTACATGGTTGTGTTACATGCTTGGTAATTGATGGAATTATTAAGCAATTGCACATCTTACCCTTGTGTTAGCATTAATGTAACATGTAAATTAAAAATTTTTTATATACAAAATTTAGCTTTCGCTTTTGTGTTGTGTTGCCTAATTTCAATTTTTTTTTTGTTTTTCGGGCCACACCCAATTGATGTTCAGGGGTTACTCCTGGCTAAGCACTTAGAAATCATCCCTG
The DNA here is from genome assembly GCA_004027635.1 of Crocidura indochinensis. Classification (NCBI taxonomy): domain Eukaryota; kingdom Metazoa; phylum Chordata; class Mammalia; order Eulipotyphla; family Soricidae; genus Crocidura; species Crocidura indochinensis. Next base: position 28,061 of record PVKC010005422.1, on the reverse strand, counting down.
ACTTGTGGGGACCATATGGGTCGCCAGGGGATTGATCCACGGTCTTTCCTTGGCTAGTGCTTGCAAGGCAGACACCTTACCTCTAGTGCCACCTCGCCGGTCCCTCAAATTTATTCTGTATATTCATTTTGAGAATTAATAATTATTTGAGCTTATGCCCTATCTTGGCTATTGTATTAAGTATGAAGATAAACATAGGTAATATATATCCTTTTGAGTTGATTGATTTTTATTTTGGGTACATAAGCCAAGAAACAGTATTGCTGAGTCATATGATAGTTTTATTTCTATAATTTTAGATAGATCATAGGGAGAGGGTCTTGAGAGAGAGAGAGAGAGAGGCCTTGGTTCTTTGAGAGAGGAAGATGAGTAAAAATGGTAATAGGTGTAGTGTTAAAAATACGTCATTAGAAAATATTAACCCTATTATAAAACAGAAAAACTCAATTTAACAAGAAAGTAATCATGTTGAAACTAATTTTAACCATTAAATTAAAAGTCAATGCTACTAATTATATTTGAAAAAAGAAGGTCGAATTACCTGGTGTTTTCTGTGTTTATCTTATTTTTTTATCTATTGTTACTCATGATTTTTATAATATTGATGTTACTGATAATTTCATTATCTATATAAAATCATTATCTGTATATTTTGCTGAGCTAAGAATGAATTACACAAATGAAAATATTTATATTTCAGAGAGACAGTGCACTATGCCACAACTGGTACATAAAGTACCAATATAATACTTATATATTTTGCAATATTGTTTTCCTTTCAACTTCAGTGCACATCGTATTTCAATGATTTGATAATTTCTAACTTTTTATAAGTTGTCTTTGGTCTTTTTGCATCAGTCTTTAAGTTTTTGGTTATGAATGTGGGCATCCTATGTGTTTTTTTAATATATAAAATATTTAAGCACCATGATTCCAAGCATGATTGTAGTTGAGATTCAGTCTAAACAGAACACTCCCTTCACCAGTGCAACATTACCATCACCAGTGTCCCCATTCTCCTTCCCAACCCTTGCCTCTATTTTGAGACATTCTACTTCTCTCACTCATTAAGATGGTCATGAGTGTTGTTAGTGTAGTTATCTCCCTAACTGCACCACTATTCTTTGTGGTGAGCTTCATATTGTGCACCAGTCTTTCTCGGTCTCATTTCTATGGTCTCTAAGGATTATTACAATAATGTCCTTAATTTTTCTTAAAATACATAGATAAGTGAGACTATTCTTTGTCTCTTTCCCTCTGACTTATTTCACTCAGCATAATAGATTCCATGTACATCCATATATAGGAAAATTTCATGACTTCATCTCTGCTGATGGCTGTATAATATTCCATTGTGTATATCTACCATAGTTTCTTTAGCTAGTCATCTGTTGATGGACATCTTGGTTGTTTCCAGAATCCAGCTATTGTACATAGCACTGCTATGGTGTGAGGAAGGGATTTTTGAATTGTATTTTTGTGTTCCTAGGGTATATCCCCAGGATTGGTATTGCTGGATCATATGGGAGCTCAACTTCCAGTCTTTTGAGAAATCTCCATATTGTTTTCCATAAAAGCTGGACTAGAAGGCATTCCCACCAACAGTGAATGAGTGTTCCTTTCTTTCCAGAAACCCACCAGCACTAATGGTTCTTGGTCTTTGGGTGTATGCTATTCTCTGTAATGTGAGATTGTACCTCATTGTTTTGATTTGCATCTTCCTGATGATATGTGGAACATATTTTCATGTGTCTTTAGACCATTTGTATTTCTTCTTTGAGGAAGCATCTACTTATTCTGCCCATTTTTTGATGGGGTTAGATGTTTGTTTGTTTTTTTGGTTAAGTCCTGTTAGTACCTTGTATATTTTGGATATTAGTCCCTTATCTGATGGACACTGGGTGGATAGTTTCTCCCAGTCTGTGGGTGGCTTTGTATCCTAGGCACTATTTCCTTTGAGGTGCAGAAACTTCTAGGCTTAATATAGTCCCATCTGTTTACCTCTGCTTCCACTTGCTTGAAGAGTGCTGTTTCCTCCTTGAAGATGCCTTCAGTCTCAATATCATGGAGTGTTTTACCTACGTGTTGTGCTATATACCTTATGGTTTCAGGCCTGTTATCAAGATCTTTAATCACTTAGATTTGACCTTTGTGCATGGTGTAAGATGGGCGTATGAGTTACTTTTTTTGTAAGTTGCTAATCTGTTGTGCCAACACCACTTGGTAAAGAGACTTTCTTTCTTTGCTCCATCTTTTGATTTCTTGTCCCTTTCTCAAATATTAGTTGATTGTATGCCTGGGAACATTCACTGAATACTCAAGTCTATTCTACTGATCTGAGAATTTGTCTTTATTCTAATACTATGCTGTTTTAATAACTACTGCTTTGAAATAAAATTTAATATTGGGAAGAGTATTGGCTCTCATTGTCTATGTGGTTAAAATTGTGTTGCCATGACAATTTATATTTATGATGCTTCAGTACTTATATAATCATCTGTATTTATTAAGTATAGTATAATTTATGTAAACAAGCTTTAAATATAAAGTAAGAAAAAGTAGTATAACTTTTCTTTTATTTACTACTTAAAAGCTGATCCCTTTTTATTTTGAAATAAACTATATACGTTTAATTTCAGGCTTGTACATTGTTCTTAAAATATTTTCCGTCTGTCTCTATAATCTTTAAGAATATTTACACAAAAATCACATGATTCAAATAACAATTATACGTTCCTATTCTTAGTTAAAATTTTTAGTTATTTTTAGTTAAAATAAAACATAGAAAATAAAATTATGTTAAATACCTCTAAATAAACTATTACATTGTTCATCTCCATTTACGCACTCTCCACCAAAACAGATCCACTTATCAGAGATTCCACATGGTCGACCATTATGAATATATATATCTTCTGGGCAGTCAGTATGTGAGCCATTACATGACTCCTGTATATCACAGAAGCTTTTGGCTTGTCTACATAATCCTGAAGAAAACTGATGAGTAGAGGTAAATCATATTGAATAAAGCAATTTTTGACATAGAAAATGGAAGTAATTTTATAATTTTAGTTGGTAGGTAAAATAAAACATTTAAAAGTTTCTTACACGACAATTGAGACAGCACTCTCCCCTATCACATTGACCGCCTTCTATGAATGTACAGTTTGACCTACAGCATGCATTTAGATTAATTCTACAATCCTGAAAAAGAAGCCATATGTTCTGAATTAAGTTTCAACTTCTATTTATATTGCATATATATAACACATGGAATATATATAAAAACATAAATAATATACTTTGTATAAAGCAGATTGTATAATAGACAGCAGTTATCTACTGAGAAACAGAAAGGATTAAGCTTAATTTATCTGTTAATTGATTTAAAATCTGTTAAATTGATCTAATAAGTCTGTTAATTGATTTAATAAACAATAATTGAATACCTGGTATTTATTAGTCATGAAGTCTTATTACCTAGTACTTTTTTAATAAATAAAAAATATAAAATAAAAAAGTACTTTTTTATTGAAATTGAAATAATTCCCAGAGTTGAGGGCCAAAGGACCCACTCAAGTTATGAAGCTCACCACAAAGAGTGGTGAGTGCAGTTAAAGAAATAACTATGCCTAGAACTATCATAACAATATCAGTGAGTAAGGGATGTAGAAAGCCAGGTAAGGGGTGGGAGGAGGAAAGAGATGGGGGCATTGGTGATGGGAAGGTTGCAAGAGTGAATGGGGGCATTCTTGTTATGACTGAAACCCAACTTCAATTATGTTTGTAATCACGGTGTTTAAATAAAGCAATTATTTAATTAAAAAAGTTTTGGTAGTGGCTGGAGCAGTGGTGCAAGTAAGTGGTAAGGTATTTGCCTTGCTGGTGCTAGCCTAGGACAGACTGCAATTCGAACCCCCAGTATCCCAGATGGCCTTCTAAGCCAGGAGAGATTTCTGAGCGCATAGCCAGAAATAACCCCTGAGCATCACCTGGTTTGGGCCTCCCCTCTCAAAAGACCCCCAAAAAATATTGGTAGCAGAACATTTTTGTAAAAGTCTTCTAGCTTACAAAAGCTAAGATATTAAAAACTGCCTTTTTCAGACAAAATATAAATATAAGAAAAAAGTTATGCTTTGTGAATTTTATTTTAGTACTTAATAAATGTTAATATTTAGTTATTAATAAAATACTAATAAGTACTGGTATTTTAATAAATTTTTACATTTACAGGATATTACAGCTAATTTATAATTCTTTCAATATGAATAGATAAAAACAGGCAATTTTAAAAATAACCTAAATGTATGCAGCTGGAGTGAGATACCACAGCAGTAGGGAGTTTGTCTTGCATGTGGCCAATTTGGGATAGACCTGGGTTGGATACCAGGCATCTTATATGGTTCCCAGAGCCTGTCAAGAGTAATTTCTGAACACAGAACCAGGAATAACCCCTGAGCACCACCAAATGTGGCCCCAAACCAAAGCAAAATAAAATAAAAATAACCTAAACTTAATCACTCATGTTTTATTATATATTATTTTTCTCTATAAGCCATGCATGATTGGGATTATTATATGTTGTGATTAAGCTACATAATAAAAATCAAGGAAGGAGAAAGTTGAAGAAGTAATACATTTCATCTCATATTGAAATATATACAACACATAATATTCATAGATGTACTTTATAAATCTAAGGAAATTTACATGGTGATAAGACAAAGTTTTTCCAAAAATTTACAAAAGTTATTTCAGTACTATTGCAGCATAACATTATTCATTAAGAACAGGATACATTTTATTGCTTTCAATAAAAACATTTTGCTCTATTTGCATTATTCTTCTTACTATTGCTATCACCATCTCATTGAGTTTGAGTTTGAGGTCCAGACATTTGCATGAACATTTAGTGGAAATAAAAAATGGTCAAACCTGAACATCAAACCAAATGTCAACGACAACAAAGGTCAGGGCTGAAAGGGCTGGTTCATAATATGAAGCTTATCACAAAGAGTGGTAGTGTAGTTAGAGGAATAACTACACTGACAACTATCATGACAATGTTAATGAGTGAGAGAAGTAGACAGCCTTTCTCAGATATAGGCCAGGAGTGGATGGAGGAGGGAGATGGTGGCATGTCTGATGGTGCGAATGGTGCTCTGGTGAACGGGGATTTTTTTTGACTGAAACCCAACTGCAAACTTTACAAACATGTTTGTAATCATGGTGCTTAAATAAAGATATTATTTAAAAAATTTATCTATTCAACATATAAAAGAATTAAACATAATAGCCAAACCAATGACAAGTATAAAAGGAAATTTATCACAGGATAAAAAGAAAATTGCTCAAATGAATCTATCAGAAATGAGAGACACTACAAACAGAACCTCAAGAAATCCAAGACATCACGAGAGCTTATTATGAAGAATTGTACTTCAGTAAATTAGACAGATTTCTAAAATATAGACAGATATCTGGGAAAAAATAATTACCCAAAACTGGGAAAGAAGGACAAGGAAGTAGAAGACATAAACAGGAGGAAGTATGAAGCCCAAATCTGCTAATCACAAGTAAAGAAACTGAAACAGTAATTAAGAATCTACCCAAGATAAAGGTCTAGGTTTCTAGGACCTCACTGTTTTACTGTTGAGTTTTATTATACATTCAAAGAAAATCTTTAAACTCTTTCAAAATATCAAAGAGACACAATCCTCCCTAATGCCTTCTATAAAGTTGACATCATATTCATTCCCAAAGCTGACAGAAATACTACCAAGATAGAAAGTTACCGACCAATATCACTGTTGAATGTGATTTAAAAATCTTTAATTAATGTTGGCAAACTGAATCCAACAACTTACCAAAAAGATTACATAAAACATCAAGTAGGTTTCACTAGGGATGCAAGAGTGGTTCGATATATTCAAATAAATCAACATCTATACCACATCAGTAAAAGGATTAAAAATCTACATTATCATGTCAATAGATGTGGATAAAGCATTTGACAAACTCCAACACACCTTCATCATTAAAACCCTCAGATAGTAACGAGATAGTAACAACTTCTATAAAAAGACCATAGCCAATGTTATTCATAATGGAGATAAACTTCTCCAAGATAGTAACAGCTATCTATAAAAAGCCCATAGCCAACATTATTCTTAATGGAGAAAAATTGAAAGCATTTTCACTAAGCCAGGCACTAGACAAGGATGTCTGTTATCTCCACTCTTATTGAATCTAGTATTATAAATTCTAGCAATAGCAATCAGGCAAGGAAGGAAAATAAAGGAATCCATTTTGAAAAAGAGGAAGTAAAATTATCTCTATTTGCAGATGACATGATGATTTACTTCGAAGATCCTAAAAAAGTCCACAAGAAAGATTTTAGATAATAACCAATGCAACAAAGTCATTACATAAATACACATTCATTTATATAAATAATGACTCTGAGGAAAAAAAGTATCAAGCAATCTATCTCATTTAAAATAGTGTCCAAAACTTTACCTAGGACTCAACCTAATGAGAAGGATTAGAAACCTATATCACTAAAACTTCAAACAATTAGGAAACTGAAGATGACCTAAGGAAATGAATTAGAAGAATCGGTATTATTAAATTCTCATCTTACCTAAACTACAATGTAGATTAACTACAATCCCTATTCAAATTCAGACAATGCTTTACAAGGACTTATATCAATTTAAAGTTTGTATGGAACTATAAAAGACCTAGGATACCCAAATCCATCTTGACATACAAGAAACTGGGAAATATCTCATTGCATAAGTTGAAAGTCTACTACAAAGCTATAGTGATTAAAATAGCATGAAACAAGGACAGACATTTAGATCAATCAGACAGAATAGAATATCTAATGATAACCCTCCAAATATACATGGTTAATTAATCTTTGTTAAAGAACCCAAGAGCTTCAAATGGTGTTGAAACAATTGGATATCCACCGTCTAAGAAACTAAAGATTGATCCATATCACTCACCTTACACAAAGGTCAATTCAAAGTGGATTAAAGACCTCAAGATCAGAACCATATCTATAAAATTCATTGAGGAAAACAGGCAGCGAAGATGAATACGTAGACATCAAAGAAATCTGTGATGATGGGATGCCATGAGAAACACTATAGTATCAAATATAAATAAATGGGACTACATCAAACTGAAAAGTTTCTGTATGGCAAAAGAAACTTGGGCTAAAATTAGAAGATAAATGAATAGGCAAAAAGTTTTGTACTCCGTACATAAAGTTTTGCTATCTAGTATTTACAAAGTCCTCACAAAGGTTAACCCCACAAATCTTAAAAACTCCATCAAAAAATGGGGAGAGGCAATGCACAATTCTCTGAGGAAGATCAACAGATAGCCAACAGACACATGAAAAAATATTCATCTTCACTTATTATTAGGGAAATCCAAATCAAGACAACAATGAGATAACATCTACAACAGTGAGGATGACACATATCAAAAAAATTAAAAATACTGGAGAAAATCTCTGTTGATGAGGCTTTGGTAAAAAAGAAATTCTCAACCACTGCTGGCGGAAATGCTGTCTGGTGTAACCCCCTAAGGAAAACAATATGGAAGGTTCTCAGTTAACTCAAAGTTATGCTGCTATATGACTCAGAAATTCCTCTTTAAGAAATCTCCAGGTGAGAAAAAATTATTCAAAAAGGATATATGAACACTGTTATTCATTGGATCACTCAGTATAATAAATAAGGCTTGAATCAATCCAGATGTTTAACAATAAATGAGTGAATCATGAAAATGCCGCCTGTATATACAATAGAGTACTACATAGTTTTAAGGAATGATGCAATATTGCAATTTTCAGACATTGATGGAACTTTAAGACACTATGTTAAATTTGAAAAAGGATAAATATAGAATGATATCATTTATATATGCTATTTAGAATATCTGCAAGAAAAAGTGCAATGGGCTACCTGGGAGTTGCCTTGAACATCCTTGACCCCAGAGTATAGCATGGAGAAGGAAAGAAATGAGTATAAGAGGATAAATACAAATATGAAAGGATGAGGGCCAGTGATCTCATGTGCATTGGTAGTCTTTTTTTTTTTTTCCTGTGGTGGCACAAAGGGATTACTCTTGGCTATGTGCTCGGAAATTGCACCAGGCCGAGTGAGACCATATGATATGCCAGGGTTAGAACCCAGATCCTTCCTGGTTCAGCTACATGCAAAGCAAATGGCCTCCAGTCCCATCATTGGTAGTCTTAAATATAGAAGCCAATGGCAAGAGCAACGGAATTGAGACCCAAACTTATCAACCTAAACTTAAAATGGGCTTGTTATACTTGCAGGATGGGTACCAAGAGGAAGTTTAGAATGCACGTGGGGAACATTAATGGAGGGAGAAGGACACCGGTAGTGAAATTGGCCCTAATATATTTATGTCTGAAATCCAAATATGAAAGACTTTGCAAATAACAAGAGTTTCAATAAAATATTTTAAAAATAAATGGGAAAACTCATAGGTTAAGAATATATAGGAGCAATTTCTGAGCATGGAGCCAGGAGTAACCCCTGAGCACTGCCGGGTGTGACCCCCCCCAAAAAAAAAAGAATATATAGGTAAAAACTACCCCAGCTAGTCAAAAAATCCCCAGCCTAACATCTTGTTTACATCTGATTGAAGCATTGCATTCCCAACCCCAGGACACCAACTTATCTCCTGCTTGCAGCATTGCATCCCCTACCCCAGGCCAACATCCTGTTGCATCCTGATTGCAACACCATAAAGTCCTTATTAGGTATACTTTTCCCCTGACCAATCACCTAGTGTCCCATAAGCAATGATGTAATTGTGTAGCAAGTCCCTTCAAAGGTCACCTCTCCTTTTTGAAAATTCTTTAAACTGGGTATAAAAGTAAGAATGTGGGGCCCGGGAGATAGCATGGAGGTAAGGCGTTTTTGCCTTTCATGCAAAAGGTCATTGGTTCGAATCCCGGTGCCCCATATGGTCCCCCGTGCCTGCCAGGAGCAATTTCTGAGCATGGAGCCAGGAGTAACCCCTGAGCACTGCCGGGTGTGGCCCAAAAACCAAAAAAAAAAAAAAAAAAAAAAAAAAAGGATGTAAATTGGGACACGGTCACTGACTGTGCTTGGATGACCCCAGCATGCTAGTTTGTGGCTCTCAATAAATTGCTCTTTGCTTGATTGCAAAAAAAGAAAAAAAGAATACATAGGTTAATGAGAGAATATACTTGATGGGAAGTATAGTCTAGATAACTTATCTATAGGATTAATGCTCTTGAACCAAATGGAGTCATTGGTGGTGGAAATGTTATATTGGTGAAGGGGTGTGTCCTTTTTCACAACTGAAACACAACTATAAACATGTTTGTATTCATGATGCTGAAATAAAGATATTAATTTAAAATATCCTCTACACAGTTTATTGTGATAATTATACTTTGAGTTTGCTAAAGTAAGAAAAATGACAAGGGTATAGTGTAAAACTAATAATTATATAATTTGGGTATATTTTTTCAAATTAATACTAACCTCCTCAGACCCACAGTCACACTCTTCACCCGCTTCCTTTATGCCATTGCCACACATCCCAACAATTTCCTGATATGCTGGACCTAAACGTGGCTTATTTTGAAGACAATTTGACTCTGGCATTGAACTAAAATGTGCAAAATCTTCCAAGCTGCAGTTACTAAAGGTCTTCACACCACTAGAATGACTAAAATGACATGAAACTTCAAACTTTAATATGCTGAATTCATAATTTGGCTAGACTTCATAACATTACATAGCAGACAACTTACTCTATTTTAGTAGTGTAATATTTTCATTTTCTGTATATAAGAACTCAACTATGCAATAATATATTGTAGACAATGATATATATACAATAAATTGTAGGAATAAGTAGTAATTGATTTCATTCACAGTACTTACTCAGATGTATTTTCTTGTAGTATGTCACAAATTTGTTTTCCTTTAATGAACTACTAAATGTTTTAATAATCATAAGTAAGCAATACTAATGGATTTTCTCATCTCATATTTATATTAATATTGTATGGTATAAAATTTTATAAACACCAAACATAGTAAACAGAAATAGTATTTTTCTTACTCAAAATTTCACTTACATTCTAGAATACAAGTATTATTTATACAGTGTTAGTGTTGAGATAACTTTTCTAGTCATACAACTAAAATATATCATTTTTTTAAAAACATCTTTATCAGCGTCAGAGCAATAGCACAAAGTGTATGGCATTTGCCTTTCATGCAGCCAATATGGACTTGATCCCCAGCATCATATATGGTTCTACAAGCCTGCCAGCAGTGATTTCTGAGCACAGAGCCAGGAGTAATCCCTCAGTGCCACCAGGAATGGCCCCAAAACAAAAAAGATTTTCATCATAATTTAGGTAGTATGATTTCAATAATATTAAACCTTATGATATAGATAAAAGATGTTACTGCATACCACTGCCACAGAAGTGCCTATGAAACTTGACACCCTATCCTGTACATCCTAGAAAACTTTTCTCCCATTCACCAACAGTATATTTTGATTGGCATTTATTGTTTAAGTTGCTTATCACTCCCTTCCTTAGACCCATCTATGTGCTCGCTTCTTCACCTATAATCCCATGTTACTTCCAATCAAGTTATTTATTCTCATCCTACTCTTCCCCCAAGTCCGGACTCTCAGGTTTGAATCCAAGGTTTATTTTGTTATGTTTCTTCTTTGAGCCCCACCAGGGAGTACTCAGGGTTTACTCATCTTTGTGCTGAGGGATCTCTCCAGGCAGCCTCGGTGGACTATATTGGGTCAGTCATGTGCAAGACAGTAACGCTGTACTGTCCACCAAAAGTTTATTCTTGTTTATTCTTGATTTATATTGTCCATCCTGATTTTTTTCTCCATATAATACAGTTAAAGAAGATAATTTTATATTTGTACTTCTGCCTCTGGCTTATTTTGCTCAACACAATAAGATGCATTCCTTCAACTTACTTCTAGTTACAGGACTACATTTTTCTTGTGACTTCATAAAATTATATTTTGTAACCGCAACAAATTCCTTGCTTTTTTTCCCTAGCATGACTTGTGTATTCTAGTTCACTTTACTTAGCATGATTTTTAATTATTCCATTAAAATTTATATGAAGAACAATAGTTCATCTTTTCTCATTTAGTTTATATAAGAAAATTGTAGCATATGTATATACACATTTGTACTGTATATGTGTATATAATTCAAATGGATTTATCTTTTGGGAACTTGTTTTGTTCCCAGACCTTATTTGATGTAAATGATGCTTTGATGAACTGATGTCCTTTGGGTTAAAGTTTTAGGTTCTTGGCATTATGCCCAGAAGTGGGATGAATTACAGAATAATATAGAACTATTACTCTTACATTTTTAAGAATTTTCAGATTTTTTTTTATCTTTTGGATCACATCTGGTAGTTCACAAGGATGGTCATGGCTTTGTGCTTAGGAATCACTCCTAGAGTGGCTTGGGGGACATGTGGGGGTAGATATTGAAGTTTGGTTGGATGTATGCAAGGCAAAAGTCTTTCTCCTCTGTACTATCACTCCAGCCCAGGATTTATAATTAAAATAGCAACTTAATAGATCACTAATGTCTGTGTGAGCATGAGTTTATGAACTCCACTCTGAGTGCCGAAACTAAGCTGTAAACAACTCATGCCTAAAGTGTATATAGCCCCTCCTATGTACTATCCCTCCTCCCCACTTCTCAGAAATCCTTCTATCCTTTAACCACCTGATCATGATTTGATATCCTTCCTTATCTCTCTCTCTTCACCTTCAGTTCTTACCTCATTAGATAAGGAGACTGACCTCTTCCCCCAACAAGCCTTCATCTAATATGACTTTAGTTTCCAGTAAATAATGTGACAGTTGTTTTTATGGCATGTTTTTTTTCTCATTTGGTGACTTAATTTTAGTTAGCAGTAATTAAAATTTTTATTAAGGAATATGATTTGATATTGTAAATAAAACCTCTAATTAGAAAACAAAGTACAATTATATAGTAATTGACACACAATTATTAGAATACTAATTGACCAAAGAAATTTATCTTTGTTTTAAGATATGATTATAATGGAATCTCTGTATATTTAAGTAAATATAAATGCCAAATTTTATCAATTCTATACAAATAGAATATTGGTGAATTCACATTTCAAACATTCATTTCCTTACTATAAGATGCAAAATAAAGACAATAATATGCACGTTTCTGTTTAAATTACATAGAAAATAATTTAAGGCAATACATTTTTAACCTTTAATAAAAACATTCAATAAATTTCTTTTCTTTAATTTTTTTTCTAGGTTTAGGTTAGTGTTAGGGCTAGGGTAGGATTTAGGGTTAGGTTTAGAGTTGGGGTTAGAATAGGGTTAGTGTGTTATTGTTAGGTTTAGGCTGGGGTAGGCCAAGTTATAGGGTTAACTAATGTTAGGGTTTGTTTAGAGTTGGAGTTAGACTAGGGTTAGTGTGTTATTGTTAAGTTTGGGATAGGGTAGGCCAAGTTATAAGGTTAATTAATGTTAGGATTAGGTTTAGAGTTAGGATCGGGTTAGGATTAAGGTTAAGTTCAGGGTTTATTTTTTATTTATTTTTAAATTTTTAATTTAATATTCATGTTTTTTCTTTTTGTTTGTTTGTTTTGTTTTGCTTTTCAGTCTTTGGGTCACACCCACAGCACTCAGGGTCACTCCTGGCTCTACACTCAGAAATCGCTGCTGGCAGGCCCGGGGGACCATGTGGGAGGTTGAAATTCGAACCAAGCACCTTAGGTCCTGGATAGGCTGCTTGCAAGGCAAACACTGCTGTGCTATCTCTCCGCCCTCCCCTTCTCATTTATTTCACCGTCCTGAGGTCATACCTTTAATATAATAGTACAATATCTTCATTACTAGAGCTTTGTAATATAGCTTATTTAGAGTGGAGGAGGACTTACTCTTGACTTTTTCCAGAATCATTCAAAGAACTCCATATATTGTGCCATTAATCAAACTGAGGGCAGTACTTTTACTTGTCTCTGTTTATTTTTAAGCACCTTTTCGGTACTATTTACTTCAGATATTGATTTATGTAATTATAAATTTTAACGTGATACCTTTCTTTTTTTTGTTTTGTTTTGTTTTTTTGGATCACACTTGACAGAGCTCAGAAATACTCTACACTCAGAAATCACTCCTGGCAGGCTCAGGGGACCATGTGGGCTGCTGTATTCGAACCACTATCCTTCTGCATCCACGGCAAATGCCCTATCTCCATGCTATCTCTTCAGCTCTTCTCATTCTTTTTCCTCAGGATTGCTTTGGCTATTTGGGAGAAGATGTGATTCCAAATTTTTATTGATATTTTTCCTATTTCTCTGGAAAAAGTGCCATTGAAATTTGATTGGTAATGCATTAATTTACATGCTATATTAGGATGATAATTTCTAAATAGTTAATTTTCCAGTACATGAACATGACTTTTTTTCAATTTTTGTTCTATTTAATATCAGAGTGTTTAAAATTTGTGATGTGTATTTGCTCTTTTAGTTACATGTATTTCTATTATATGTATTTGTTTTTATTTTGTCATCAAATGGAATTTATAAATTATTTCTCCTAGTTCATTAAAATAAGTTGATATAAAAATAAAGCAGGCATTCTTTACCCTGACTTCATAGCCTGCCAGTTTACTGTAATGGTTTGTAATTTCTAATAGTTTTTTGGCTGAATATCTATGATGAAGCTAAACTGAGTTTTATTTTTCCTTTTGTATCAGTTAATTTGGGAGCTTTTGTTAAGCATTTTAAAAGTTCTTGAAAAGTACTTGTACAATCAATGTAGATGACATGAGTTCTGGAATTCCTATTTTCATTATTTACTTGTGATTTCTGGATTTTTCCTTACATGAAATCATTTTGGTCATCAGGGTAATATGTTCAATTAAGTTTATCTGATAATGCCTAATTATTTTTTATTTATTTTATTTTATTTTTTTGTTTTTTGGGTCATACCCGGCAGAGCTCAGGGTTTACTCAGGGTTGACGCTCAGAAATCATTTCTGGCATATGGATGCCAGGATTCGAACCATCGTCCTTATGCATGCAAGGCAAACTCACTACCTCTATGCTATCTCTCTGGGTCTGATGCTGCCTGATAATGACAGAAATATTTTAATTCAGTCACATGTTCAGTTTTACTAAGCTAATGTAGAGCTACATCTAAAGTAAATATAGCTAGTTTTTGCACTTCAAATATTCAGTTGAAAATTCTTAAAGATTTTGCAAGTAATCTAGTCTCCCAGGAATATATTTAAAAAAATATAATGGTGGCCATCTTTGTACCACTGCCTAGGTTTTATACATTATACTCTGCATTTGACCACATACCAAATGTATCCTTATTAATAATATGATTTGTTTTATTATTATTCCATTGCGATTACATAAGGTTTTATATAGTCATTTCAATGTCTCTGAATATATTCCTTCCAAATGGAAGTCAAGATGTAAATTTTTTCAGTTGTGATATATCGTTGAAGATATAGAATGAGTTAGATTAGTGCCGCAAACAACACGGATTAAAATTGACAATGAGGCTTGATTTTGGAAGATATGGAAAGCAGAAAATGACTCTACTAGGCATGTTTAAGAACACAAGGCAATTATGCCAGTAATAAACTGTCAATAGTTTGCCTACATACACTATTTGGTTCTAATGAAATTAAAATTTTATTGTGATGACAGGGACTGGGATTAGGATGAATACCTGGCATGACTTGACTTGAGTTCATGCCTTCTGCCAATGGTTCTTCTAGCATCACAACTAGCATCAAGAATCTTCAACAACTCTGGAATACCCCCAGCACCTCTAGGTAACCCAGATTTCCCCAGCACTGTGGAGATGAGCATATTGCAGCCTTAGGATAAACAGTTGAGTGAATTGACTGAGAATCAGGTGGGGTTCCAGGGCCTGCTGAGCACATCTTAGGCCCTATCAGATCCCCAGTCCAAAAAAAAAAAGTCTTTGAGGCATGATAAGGATACTAAAAACTTTCTAGTGACAGAAGGAATGAAAATGGTATCTCTGAAATCTGACTACTAAAATTTGCATCTGGTATCAAGACCAGAATATGAAAGAACAAAATAAAAGAGCATACAGATAGAAACCTTTTAATTATTCTTATACAAGTATTATAAAATTGTGCTTTTCTTATCTAATTGTGTATTATACTATAAATCCACATATCTATTAAGTTTGATGAAATAAGATATATATTGACTAAATCATAAGCTTATATTTAATATCTTGAATTTTAACAGCTTGAAAATCTTAACATTAATCTTAATATAACCATTTATTAAATAAATATAAAACCATCTTACATTGCCTCTGGGTTCATTATGCAGACTGTACCTGAGCAGTGGCATTTATTAATGTCATCATATGATATTCCCATATTAAGACTCAGTAATTGAGCTAAAATAACTGCAAGCGATTCAAGACTTAGGGATTTTGTATACTAGAAGAAAGCATACATGTTTACAAATTTTAGAGATAAATTAATTTACCCAAAAATAATGTTAATATTGCAAATGGTCACATATTAGATTAAAATGCTATTTGTTAACTATAATCACCACTTATATTGACCTAATGATATATTATTTTTTGGTTTTTGGGCCAAACCCAGTGACGCTCAGGGGTCACTCCTGGCTCAGAAGTCGCTCCTGGCTTGGGGACCATATGGGAACCGGGGGATCGAACTGCTGTCTGTCCTAGGCTAGCGCAGACAAGGCAGGCACCTTACCTCCAGCGCCACCACCCGGCCCCGACCTAATGATATTTAACAATATAAAAAAACAGTACAATGTTGAAAGTGCTTGCTGTGTATGCAACTGGCCCAATTTGGGACTTCAGGAATAATCCTGAGCACAAGAAAGAAGTTAGACAAGGCAATGCTGAAAGTGACACAGAAATAACAACCAGAAAATAAAATAAAACTATATATAGCTAATTATTACATTTCAAACAAATGTATATTTTTACTGGTAATGGATGAAGAAAATAAAAGCTCTAGTGACATTGCTGTAGATAGTGATATTTATATCATAAACATATACATTCATATAGTCACAGTAACACGTTGAATTCATCTGTTTAATTTTAGTGATTATAATAACATTGATATTCCTTATACTTATAACTTGGTACTTTGATTTATATTGTAGTGTTATTTGATTACTGACATTTCAAGTTATTAACTATTATATAAGTCAATTGCCTTTGTATATTTTAAATTATTCACACTATCACATTTTGATTGTAAAAACATGGGAAATTTAGTATTTCAAGATTTAAACTTTATTTTAAATATTTTTATTTATTCATTTATTTGTGTGACTATATTTTGTTTATGAATAACTTAATCTAGGCTTTCCTTCAATATATATTTCTATCAGTTATTACCAAAAATAAAACTAGGCAAGAGTTTGATTATGACCTGGCTGCCCTGAATCGGGGATCCCCAACTCTGCTGCTTAGTATCATGCTCAAAACTGTGCAGATGTTAAGGCATCTGAGGGTCAACTCCACCCTTTCTACTCCACTAAGTGTTTCTGCTTTTGATCTCTTTCCTCATAAACTTCCACAGTTGCCCTCTAGGCAAATAGAACTATGAGTTATTTTCCTACATAACATTAAACTTGCATGTTAGGGCTGTGATATTTTTAGATTAACAGAAAGTAACATTGTGCTAAAGTACAAAGATTAAGTTCAGATCTCAGACAACTGTGAATCAAAATCTCAATTCACAGAGCCCACAAATCTTTTAAACAACGAAGAAACAAAGGAATTCACATGTTGTAGAGAGGGACAACTAGTCCTATCAAATCATTAAGCTCAAACAAAACTACTCTCCTCAAAGAGGAACTTAAATCAATACTCCATGCAATGGCTAGGGAAATAAGGCTATTAACTAACTAACTAAAAGATAAGAGAATAAAATTAATCATAAAATGGAATTAAAGATGTTAAAAATACAAGAATATCAACAGAAATTTTATTTATTTTTATTTATTTTTTTTGGTTTTTGGGCCACACCCAGGGATGCTCAGGGGTTACTCCTGGCTATGCTCTCAGAAGTGTCTCCTGGCTTGGGGGACCAGTCCGTCCAAGGCTAGCACAGGCAAGGCAGGCACCTTACCTCCAGCGCCACCACCCTACCCCCCAGAAATTTTATATGATATCTTACAAACCAGAAAACAATGGAATGACATGTTCAAAATATTGAATGAAAAATATTTTCAGCATAGATCTACTATCATGCAAATCTATTATTTAGAATTGAGGGGAAGATATGTACCATTTCAAACAAAAATAGGCAGCATTTGTGACAACTAATCCAATATTCTAATAATTGCTGAAAGGTCATCATAAATAGCCTCATGCAAAAACAGCTAGGCTTCTCACACAATGCATAAACGTGGTAACAGTCATATATATCATTAATATTTTTCTTTTTGTTGTTGTTGACTCGAAGATATTAGAGTTTGTGTGACACTAATGTGAATGGGGTTGTTTTCTTTCTTTTTTATCTCAATATTTAAACACTTTGATCACAAACATAATTATATTTGAGTTTTGTCATAACAGGAACACCCCCCTTCACCGTGCAACCTTCCTATCATCAAGGCCTCTATCTCTTCCTCTTCACCACCACCTGATTCAAGACAGGCTTAATATATCCCTCAATCACTGACATTGTTATAATAGTTCTCAGTATAGTTATTTCTTTAACTGTGCTCACCACTCTTTGAGCTGGTACTTCCAGCCCTCATCTCTGGGAATTATTTCAACTTCTTTAATTTTTTAAAACCCATAGATGAGTGAGACTATTCTGTGTCTCTTTCTCTTCCTTTGACTAATTTTACTCAGCTCTCCTCTTATAAAAGGCATAATGCAACTGAATAGATGAGAAAAGAAAATCTATCCATCTGCTGTTTATAGGAAAAACATCTAAACCTAAAGCATAAATACAAATTCAGATTGAAAGGATGGAAAATAAGCATATAATCCAAGAGAAAATACAGAAAATCTGGGGACAGCCAAACGGAATAGCATTCAATATAAGTAAGCTAATTACAGACAGTGCCAGTTGCTATCTACTGGATAAAGGAACAATAGATCAAGAAAGACGGTAATTCACATGAATTCACTACATAAAGGACTAGAGAAGTTTATAAATTTCCTGATAACTAATCTAAACACATTGACAGAAACTCAACAGTTAGAGGATGACTTCAACATTACACAATGACCACAAAATAGATCAACAGGGGTATCAGTTAAGAGACAAGAAGCCTAAATGAGGAGCCCCAAGAACTGGGATTGCTGGACATAGACACAGTTTTTTAATCCTCCAAACAAGAATACACATTCTTCTCCAGTGCACTTGGATATTATCTTAAGATAGATCAGATATTAAAGCATAATTTAAACATATAAATTTACAAATATTAAAATTGTACAAAGTGTATTAAAAGACAATAATGCCATGCAATTAGAAATTAACTACAGGAGGAAGATTGAGAAAAATCTAATGTGTGGAAGCTAAATAAAATAGTTCTGGACAGAAACTGGATCAAAATGCAAATCAAGGAAGAAATTAAAAGATTCCTTGAAACTATTGACGGTGAAGACACAAACTGTCAGAGTCTATGGGATACAGCAGTATTACAAGGGAAATTCTAGCATTGAAGACCTGCATTAAGAATGAAGAGAAAGGGGCCGAGCGGTGGCACAAGTGGTGAGGCCGCTTGCCTTGCCCAAGCTACCTAGGACAGACTGCAGTTTGATCTCCTGGTAAGCCAGGAGCTATATCTGAGTGCATGGTAAGGAGTAACCCCTGAGTGTCACTGGGTGTGGCCCCAAACAAACAAACAAAAAAAAATTCCCTTTAAAAAAAAAGAAGAAAAAGTTAAAATTAAAAACTTAAACATGCATCTTAAAAATCTATAGAAATAACAGACAAAAAATACCAAATACAGTAGAAGGAGGGAAACAGTAAGAATGAGAGCAGAAATCAACAACATAGAAATCAAGACAGCAATTCAAAGAATCAATGAAACCAATAGTTTGTTCTTCGAAAGATCAAGCAAGATAGATAAACCTTTTGCTAGACTTGTGAGAGGAAAAATGTTCAAGAAAACTGGATCAGAGATAAAAGGGGAGAAATTACAATGGAACCTTCAGTAATTAAAAATAATTAGAGGTTTCTATGAACAACTTTATGATTTTAATCTGAAGAATCTAGAAAAAATGTAGCCTCTCAAAACTGAACTAAGAGGCAGCTAAAAGCTTAAACAGGTAAGGAATTTGAAACAGTAAATAAGAATAGACCCTAAATCAAAAATCCTGGTCTCCGTGGGTGTATGGTCAGTTCCAATAACCCTTCAGAAAAGATTTTCTACCTTTTCTTGTTAACCTCTTCATAGAAAACATTAAAGACACTGGAATATTCATAATTCCTTCTATAAAGCAAACATTACACTAATATGCAAAGTAGATAGGAAATTTTCCAGAAAGAAAATTTCAAACCAAGGTTCTTTGTGAACATATATGCTAAAATACTTAACAAATCTTAGCGAACCAAATCCAATAATACAACAAAAAGTCATATATCCTGATTAAGTAGGATTCATCTCAGGGATGCAAAGACGGTTCAACATAAGCAAATCAACTTATATAATGCATCACATTAATAAAAGAGGAGACAGAATCATATGATCACTTCCACGCAGAGAAAACTTTTGACAGGATCTCACATCCATGATAAAACATTCACAATCAAAATATTCATAATATCAACCCTCAACAAAATAAAGGTAGATGGAACATTTCTCAAGAATCTAAGGGTCATATATAACAAACCACAGCTAGTGTCATTGTTCTTTTCTTTTTGTTTTTGTGGGCCACACCTGTAACACTCAAGGGTTAAACTTGGTATGTGCTCAGAAATCACTCGTGGCTTGGGGGACCATACGGGATGCTGGGAATCGAACCAAGGTCTGTCCCGGATAGATTGCGTGCAAGGCAAACACTCTACCACTATGTTATCACTCCAGCTCCTATCATTGTTAGTGGTGAAAAATTGAAATGATTACTCTGAAATCATGCACAAGGTAAAATGTCACTGTCTTCAATTATATTCAATATAGTACTAGAAGTCCTGGTTATAGCAATAGCCAAAAAAATAAAATCAAGGGGATAAAAATTCTAAATTAAATAAGATTATTATTATTTGCAGATGACATAACATGAATAGAATAACCCTAAAGAGTTCACAAAATCTCCTAGAAATAATAAACAACAAAGTAACCAGATTAAAAGATAATACACAAAAATTGGTCACATTCTCAGAAACAAAAATGAATTGAGAAAGAAAGAAATCAATAAAACTATCTTGTATGAAAAGTATTATTCAATGTGACTAACCCTGGAACACTTATAAAATAATTGAGAATATGAAATGGAGTAAAGACAGCCTTTTCAAAAATTTTTCAGGGAAAACTTTATAACCAAGTGAAATAAATAAACCTTGATCTATATCTGACAGTTTACACAAAAATTGATTCATAGTGGATCAAAGACCTAGATCAGAAATTATACAGTACCCTAGGAGAATTTCATAATCTGATACAACTTGTAAAGGCAACAAATCAAAGACAAACCAATGGGCCTACATCAAACTAAAATTTCTTCCCTCAGATTTCAAATAGTCTAGTATGACTCAGAAAGATGAAAGACTGCAAGTTTATTCCTGGTATTCATTTGTTTCATTCTTAAACATTAGGAAATTAAAGTCCTAAATCATTTCTAAATGCTTATTTTATATAAGAACTCTATTTTTCTTTTTTAAATTAATCTTTGTTAAGTACATTTTATTTTTAATTTAATTTAATTATATTGAGACCATTGTTTTCTACAAAGTCCCTCATAATTGGGTTTCATATATTCAATGAATCAAGGCCAATCCTAACCACCAGTGTCTGCCTCCCTTTTACAAGGATCCCTGAGTGCATCCTATCTCATCTCCCTAAATCTCCTCAGCTTGCAAATAACAGGCGCATTTTAAATTCAGATTGTTAGCGTTTGGATCTCTTGATTTCATTGTTGTTGCCTTTGGCTTGGATATTCGGTTTTGTCATTTTTTTTATCTCCACCAATTCACCCAAAACCACTTGCCCCTTGCCTTCATCCTTTCATATTTGTTTCTTCTCCTCCACTCAATTTCTTTCCTTCTTCTTGGAATACTCTGGGACCAAGGGTGTTCAAGACAACTCCCATTTAGACCATTACATTTTTAATACAGTTATTCTAAATACCATCTGTAAGTGATACCATTCTATATTTATCCTTTAACAGGATAACTCCATTTAACATTTATTCCAGTTTATCCATGTTGCTGAAAATTGCATAATTGCAACATTCCTTACAGCTATGTAGTATTCCATTGTAGATATGTACCACAACTTCATGATCCACTCATCTCTTGTGGGGCATCTAGGTTGAATCCAAGTCTTAGCTATTGTACTGAATGCTGCAATAAATATTCCTGATCATACAACCTTTGGATGAATGTGTACTTACATCTAATGTACACATTTGTACTGGGGACAGATACACAAAGGTGGAATTAAAGGATTGTACAGAAGCTCAATTTTAGTTTACTAAGAACACTCCATACAGTTTTCCATAGTCAGTGGTCAGCAACCTTTTAAATCATATGAGCCAAATCTTGCCAAAATCACGATTGAAATTTATTTTGAGAGCCACACAGGGTGTGCACTGACAGAGGCTAGGAATAGAGTCCTGACCCCTGAAGCAGCTGCCCGGCACACATAAGAGCCAAATTAAAAGTGTAAAGAGCCACAGGTTGCTGACCACTGCATAGGGGATGGACTAGGCTGCATTTCCACCAGCAGTGAACAAAAGTTTATAAATTCACCACATCCCCAGCAACAAAGATTGTTTTTCAGTATTTGGAGACGTGCCCTCCTCAATTGTTGTTTTATTCCGATTTTTCTAATGATACTTGATGATGAGCATATTTTAATTTGCCTTCCTCAGAGAAATTGGTCTTTCTCAAAGAACTATCTGTTCATTTCCTGTTTCCAATTTTTGAAGGGCTTTTAGGTTTTGTGAAGTTAACGTTTATTTTTGGATAATTTGGAGGTGATTACACCTGGCGGTTCTCAGGGGTTACTCCTGGATTCGTGCTTAGAAATAGCTGTTGAAGGGCCGGAGAGAGAACATGGAGGTAGGACTTCTGCCTTGCATGCAGAAGGACAGTTGTTTGAATCTTGGCATCCCATATTTATAAGAAAAATACATTGAAAATATTTACTTATTGTTACTGTCATTACAGAGATCATCATCTTTGTCCATAAACATACACTTTTAAGTAAATAATTATTTTTTGTTAGCTAGATTGTAGAAGGAATGAACACTTCTCTAGTTTTTCATTAGTGATGATCCTTTCTCTATGTTGAGTCTCAGGAATTTTAGTGTTAACCTAGTCACATTAAAATTTTTGTAGCAGGGAATAAACTTCTCCATAAATATTCTTGTCTCTCAAATTGTGATTAAAACATATAAGATAAAATTTGTGTTTCCAAAGAACTGATCTATTTATAACTTCCCTTATTTTCATATTACTTAATATAACATTGCCTTATTTAATATAACTATATAGTACAATTTCACTTTGTAATTTTTGGTATATTAATTATGTTATGATTCATCATTATTATTTCTTAATGTATTTCTCATTTTTGTTTCAAAGAGCATTTAAGTCTCTTTATAATCTCAAAAATTTTTACTATACTTTATAAGGCTAATTGCATAATTAAGAAAATATATCCATTAAATTAAAATGTAAAAATATTTAAATATATTTTTAATTAAAATATATTTTAAATATATTTGTGTTAAAATATAGTGTATGATTTAATATATTTGTACATAAGTGAAGCTTTTCCTAAAAGCATATTTTGAATTCATTTTAGGACATTTTCAAACATTTACATGTAATAACTTCATAGAAACTTCTTATAATTCTAATTTTATATCAGGTAAAGCAACTAAAGAAGACCCATGCATCTCTGAGTGCTCTCACTTGTTTATAAATAATATATGAGCACCTTTAAATTTATAATACTCTTATATAGTAGTTTATAAACATGATTTAGCCAAACAAATTAAATCATACTGTACCAGAGCAACACCTCCTCCATATTTTTTATCACATATCTTTCCTTCAAAGGTTGCACCAACATGATCTGGTTTTTCTCTGTAACTTAAGTTTAAAATTAAAAAATTTAAAATAAAATAAAATAAAGATTTTGGATAAATAGTATAATGTATTGAATGCAGCTGACATGATTTTTCACTCCTAGACCCTTATGGTTACCCTTAAGCATAACCAGGACTAATCCCTCACCCAAAGCCTTAAGCTGGATGAAGACCAAATTAAAAATATCATAAAGTTAAAATTAAAAATCTAATTTTGTAGAACCAACATTTTCCTGTCACAATTTTTGCCTTGCTTTATTAAATACTGAAGGTATAAATATTTTATCATGCGTGTATAATAAAGAAAAGTTCATAAATATGAGTACTTTCTTGTGGAGGGAAACACCCAACTTTATTCAAGGTACACCTTGTAGGTATTTGGATGACTACATGTGATTCCAAGTAGCTGCACATTAGTAATCTGCCCTAATCTGTTGCACCAAAATCTATTTTTGAAAATATTTAAATTAATCTATAAGACAATAAGAATTATATTCTCATAAAGCTACAAATAAAGCAATACAACATATGTAACTTTTTAAAAAACACTTAAACTATCAAGGGAATGTAAACAAATGACTTTATAAGAAAAACAATAAGGGAAAGCAGTTATTAATGGAAAGATGCACCAGGTAGATTGAAGTTCCTTTAATCATATGTAATGGTTAAATAACTAATAATCAATTATGAAATTAAAAATCAATACTCAACATATTAAAATAAATATAAATATAAAATATAATATTCAATTATATAAAATATGACAATGTAATAAAATATATAAGGCAAATAATTATAGTTAAGAATTAAAAGAATCATTAAGTATTTAAATTAACAATTAATGATTAAATACTGGACCAGGTTTTTACAGTTGTTTTATAAATTTGTGGGACAAAAATAAACCTGTGATAAAATTATATTAATTTTCTTCACAATAAATTATATGTAAATATGAGCAATCAGTCGCAGATATATGTGTTGAACTGCAAGTTTGGGAAAGGGAAGCTTCTTGTAATTATTGTTGCTTAATAATGCAGTGGGGTTTGTTAATTTCACTAAAAAACACAAATTTCTCAAAAGAACCACTTCTTATAGAAACAGACACACTCACACAAATATATATATATATATATATATATATATATATATACATATATTTAATTATATAAAGGTCAAGAATTCAGAACATTAGTAAAGTGATGGCTTTGCATGTATAGTCTTAGGTTCAATTTCTTCTAAAACACAGAAGCAAAGGCACAAAAATAAAGCAAGTCAAAGAAATCAACTCAAACAAAAATCAAGACAAAATAAATAAATAAATGAATAAATAAATAAAGCAAGCACATGGTGGAACCAGTGCGCCACTACAAATACCATTGTAAGGGTCATGAACTTGACCTTCCTTGTGGCTTTTGAGACCATCTCCAACCCAGAACCCAAGTAGAAGCTGGTGGGAGGTGAGCTGGGAATGCCCAAAAAGGGTGGAGCCAGAGGACTGCCAGAGGGGAAAATATATATATGCTCTGCTTCACTTCACGGCCTTGCGTCTTCTAGTCAATGAACTCCACTATAACACTTAGAAAAAAAAAAACAGCACAACAAGTGTGACAACGAGGAAACTATGCAGACCAACACCAGACATAAAAACTAAAAAAGGCAGCTCTAATGACACAAATAAGTGCCAACCACCTAATTAGCCTCTCAGAAATTGAGTTTAGAGAAGAAATATGAACGATTCTCACAGGAATCAAAGAGCATAGATAGAGCTGAATGGAACAGATATCATCAAGAAGATATGAGGATAGAAATCAGAAAACTCCAAACTGATATAATAGGTCTTAAAAACTCAGTAGATGAAAAGAAAACCTCAATATAAAACTTCTCCAAAAGAGCAGCTGAGGACCAAATCAGTGAGCCGGAACATGAGATCAACATTATATATATATATATATTTTTTTCTTCTGTATGTATATATACATATATGTATATATAATGTGTGTATATATAAATAATGTTAAATGAATGCATAACAACTCCATACAACAGAAGAAATTGGAAAGAGCCCTAAAGAAAATGATCATATAATGAAAAAATGTACTTAAAGAATGTAAACAGATGAAAATAGAAGTTTTTGATAAACTCAACAGAAACAACGTAAAAATCATTGGAGTCCCAGAGACCCAGGTAAAAGATCCCCAGGAAGAATGAGCAGTCGTGGACATCTTTACAGAGATACTCATGGAGCTAAAGAGTGCATAAAACCTAATCCTACATGCCTGAGAGTACCAGCTAAAAGAGACCCAAAGAAAAACACCCCAAGACACATCCTAGACACAATGACGAATCCCACAGATAGGGATAGAATATTGAAAAAAGCAAGATCTAAAAGGGAAATTACATTCATAGGGGTATCCTTAAGATTTTTATAGCAGGCCTGTCACAAATTAGATGGACATTTCAAAGGACATAATCAAAGGAAATGTACAACAGAAAGAAATCTCACTCCTGAACATATATGCACTCAATGAGGGACAGAAAAATATGTAATACAATTGTTGAAAATCTGAAAGAAGACATCAATAGCAACACAATAATAGTGAGAGACATCCACACTTACTTGTCAGAACACTTGATAGGTCAACAAAGCTGAAACCCTAATTAGAATACACTAGCTCTAAAAAGAGAAATAAAAAAGTGAACTTTTATTTAGAGTACACAGAAAAGTGGATACATATTCTTCTCCAATGCACATGGATCATTTTCCAGGATAGACCACCTGCTGCCCCATAAAACATACTTCCATAAAATCAAGAGTATATAATTGTATAGACTCTCTTCTCAGATCAAAAGGCACTGAAATTGGAAGTGAACTACAAAGGAAAATTGAAGAAAAACTGTTGAAAATGAAAACTGTTGGAAAAAGAAAAACACTTGGAAATTAAACAGTGCACTACTGAAAAACCAGTGGGTCAGAGATAAAATTAAAGAGGAAATCAAAACATTTCTGAAAATAAATGACAATGAAGACACAAATTATCAGAAATTATGGGACAAAGAAAAAGCAGTAATAAGAGGAAAATATATACCATTGGAAGCACACATCAAGAAGGAAGAAAGGTCCCACATAACTAGTTTAATGGCACAGCTGATAAAATTAGAAATGATCAACAAAATGAACCAAACATTAGGTATTCAGAAAGAAGTAACAAAGCTTAAAGCAGAAACAAATGAAGTGAAAACAAAACAAAAAAGAACAACTAAAAGAGCAATGAAAGCTTAAGTTAGTTCTTTGAAAAAAATATTGATAAAACTCACTAAAAAGGAAAGAGACAAACTTAAGAAACCAGATAAGTGAAAAGGAAGAGATCACTACAGATACTGCAGAGATTTAAAGGGTAATCAGAGACCACTTTGAGAAATTCTACTCCATGAAAATTAGAGCTTGTAAGAAATGAATAAATTCTTGGACTCTTTAATCTTCCATGATTAATCCAGAATGATCTAGAATATTTAAACAGTCCACAATTACTGAGGAAATTAAAATGGTAATCAAAAGTCTTTCCAAATACAAAATCCCAGCCCCTGATGTATTCACTAATTCTACCAAAACTTTTAAGAGGAAATACTACCAATATTTTTCAGATTCTTTCATGAAATTGAAGAAACAGGAATACTCACACCCAGAGAAAGTTGCTACAAATAAAACTGCAGACCAGTATCCCTGATGAACAGAAATGCAAAGATTATGAACAAATCCTTGCAAATAGGATCCAACGCTTCATCAAGAAGATCATATACCATTACCTATAGGTTTCATTCCAGAAATGCAAAGATGGCTAACATACATATCTCAAGCAACATAATACACCATATATCAATAAAACAAAATATTAATTCATATATCAATAGGTACAGAGAAAACATTTGATTAGGTCCAATACCCATTCTTGATTAAAACTCTCAAGGTGGTAATGGAAGGAACTTTTCTCAATATATCAAGACCATCTACCACAAGCCAATGGCAAATATTATTCTCAATGGATATAAACTAAAGTCTTTCCTCTACAATCTGGTACAAGACAGGCTGCTTGTTGGAGACTGCCTGGATTAATTGAAAGCCCTTTCACTAAAATAAAAATGGAGTCCTGAAAATCTGAGCCAAAGTGACAAGCTACATGCAAAATGGCCTTTGCCCTAGGACCAAAAGAGAGATAGGAACTGACCGCACACCTCAGAATCAGGGAGTTAATTACTAGGCACCAGGATGTTCCAGTAAAGATAGGAGCCTGCAGGCCCAAGCAGAGATTAGATCTTTTACTCTGATGCTCAAACACAATGTGGGCTTCATGACTAATGAAATGCCATTCTCATGATGTATACCTTTGCCTCGCCCCCCATCCCTAATGTCTCGCCCCTATTCCTTTGTCTGGCTTCACTATTTAAGCCAGGCCCCCCATAATAAAATCGGACTCCTGATCGGAAACTTTTGTCTTGAGTCTCTTTATTTCCCAGACCCTCTTCTATTTCAGGCCGATTCCTCTTCAAGAACTGCGAGTAACAGACGTGGTCCCCAGTTTTACCCGCTGGTCGGGTTCCCTGGTGAACCACAGCTGCCCTCTCCCACAAGTCTTACTCAACATAGT
>PVKC010005421.1:0-33232 GCA_004027635.1 Crocidura indochinensis | reverse complement strand
CAATTCTCCAGCTAAAAGAAATTTCATAAAACCAAAATGTCAGCACTCTTGCCCTTCATCTGCTTGGTTTGTTATCAAGTGTTTTAAAATCTCAAATAGAAATGAGAGACACCATGTGGAAGCAGACAGTGCCATCTGGGAAAAGATGGCAACTTGTGGGTAGAAGTCCTGTGCTTGAGAATATTAGAGGCAAATACAACTTTCATATATTCTGGGCCTCATTTAAAAAGGGGATTGTATTCCCCAATAGATAATTAAGTGGACATTTAGAAAGTAATATCTCTCTCCTTTTTCTCTACTTCCTTCCTTTGACCACTTCAGTTTCACTAATGTGGATTTTATTTCTTCCCTTGCCCTTTTCTGAATTCCATACAATTCAGGTTCTCTGTTTTTATAGCTCTCTAGTTCACAGGATTGAAGTATAAATGAGAGAAAATGTATGAAACACTTGGAGTTTACAGAGCCAAGCATTTACCAAGTGCTCTCTTGGTACAGGGTAGTTACACTGTTCCAGTTGCTCTAAGGATATTGCCAGCACAGGCTACTGCACAGGCTGTGCCAACCTCTTAGGGGTCACTGGCCAGCCCAGGAAAACTAAGGTTGGAGCTAACAATGTGGGGTGATTTTTATCTGCCTGGTATTGAAATATAACTAAGCAATAGAAATTTTATACAGAGCAATAATACAGTAGGTAGGGCACTTGCCTTGCACATGGCCAAACCAGATTCAATCCCTGGCATCCCATATGGTCCCCCAAGCACCACCAGGAGTAATTCCTGAACACAAAGCCAGGAATAATTCCTGAACACAGAGCCAGGAGTAAGTCCTGAGCACTGCCCATTATGGACCAACCCCAAAATTAAATCAAATTAATAAAAATTTTAACTGCATAAAAAAGTAATGAGGGGCCAGAGAGGTAGTACAGGAGTAAAGATATATGCTATGCATGTGACTAGTGCCCCCACACATAATCTTTTAGAGAACAACTCCCCAAAACAGAACTTCCCAGCCCTCTTTAAACAGTAATGGCTCAAAAGATAGAAATAAAAGAGTGGTGATTCCAAAGGTTAATAAATAGATATAAATAATATATAATGAAATACATGAAATCATTTTGGTGTTTGTGGAGAAGTAATTTTTTTATCATATGACTTACTCAGCAGGGCCAGAGTGATAGCATAGGGGTACGGCATGCGCCTTGTATGTGGTCAACCCAGGTTCAAATCCCTGGCATCCCATATGATCCCCTGAGCCTGTTAGGAGTGATTTCTGGGCACAAAAATTCAGAGCCAGGAATAATCCCTGAGCATTGCCAGATGTTATCCAAAAATGAAAACAAAAATAAGCAAACAAATAACCAGACTTATTTACTCATTTCTAATACTGTTTTCCTGTGCTTTGGTATATAATATTTACTGATCCAAGTATTTATGAATTTTCTCCATAAAAATTTAGGATGTTGCTTCATTGGGGTAAAAGATTCAGTTAAGTAGAAAGATTCAGCTAAGTTGGTCTGTAAAGCATAAATTAACCCCATTGGCTTGATTGACCTGAAGGGCTGGGGATGGGAAATATTTTACAGGTCATGAAGACATATCATATGTACAATGCTGATAGCATCAGTGCTCAGAGCAAACTAAAAGAAGCAGAGAAACAGGAAGAGAAGCAAATTGGCAAATCAGTTAAACAGGAGGATCGGCAGACCCCACGCTCTCCTGACTCCACATCTAATGTACGAATTGAGGAAAAGCATGTTCGAAGGAGCTCAGTAAAGAAGATTGAGAAAATGAAAGAGAAGGTACGTATAGTATACTCTTGACTGGATCTGAGAAAGAAGACTTGGAAAATTAGGACTTAAAAGAATTTCCAGCGCACCAGTTGCACTAGTGAAAGTTTTTTTATATATTTATTTAAAAAATCAAAAAAAGAAAAGAGAAGGCCTCCCAATTCTTACCACAGGCTGTGTTCTTTACACTGACTGTCTAGAAAGAGGAAGTACAGTAAATGCACCCCATGTACACCTCAACCCAGGCCCTTTGCCTGGTCTGTATTGTGAATTGGGGGACAAAAAAAAATTTCCAGCAAGATACTTTAAAGAACAGGACAGGAAACTGTGGGTTCCTTTAACCATTAATGACCCCCCCCCAAAAAGGCGTTTCAAAGAAATGCTAGCAATCTCAAGATCTTGAGTGTGTAGACTGCATATTACAAATTCATAGCAGATAAACAGGAAACAATAGACGCCTTCCTGAGGACTGGGACAGTAGACCTGGGGATAGGTGTTAGATGTTAGATACTGGCCAGGAACGGGGGTGTGGAGGAGGGAGTTGAGGACTGGTAACTGTGGAGAGAAAATAGGGCACATATCTAAAGTACAGGACCTCATTAACTTTTCCTGACTTGACCTATATTATGTCCTTGAATCTCATTAAACAGAATTAGAACCCAATTTTAGCAGACATGCACAGGGAGTAGCTGCACAATTGTAGTTTTCAAATGTATTGTACATTAATATTTCAGAGAATGAACTCCCCTCTGGAAAGAAAGTAAAATTGAACTTCTGTTCCCTTTTCAGCGCCAAGCCAAATACACAGAGAATAAACTGAAGGCCATTAAAGCTCGGAACGAGTACTTACTGGCTTTGGAGGCAACCAATGCATCTGTCTTCAAGTACTATATCCATGATCTGTCTGACCTTATTGATGTAAGTACTTAAAAGCAAGAAGCTCAAATGTACCTCTGTCTTGGTTTCAGATCTCTGGCTATGCATTGTCCAGTTCTATAACTCCATACTCTTGCAGCATTTTGGTTTTTGGTTTTTGGGGTTTGGGGCCACATCCAGCAGCGCTCAAGGGTTACTTCTGGCTCTACACTCAGAAATTTCTCTTGGCAAGCTCAGGGGACATATGGAATCCCAGGAACTGAACCTGGGTCTGTCACGGGTCAGCTGCTTGCAAGGCACACTCCCTACTGCTGTGCTATTGCTCCGGCTCCATCTTATAGCATTTTGAAGACAAAAATAGTAGCACTTTCCTCCAGTGTTCACTGGAATCTTGGAAGGCAGGCATTATTACCTCATTTTTTTCACAGAATTAATTCACAGAGGTTAGAGAATTTACCGTCAAAATATACACCTTGGTCTGGTCACCAAATTGATGCTTTTAACCCATGTTCTTTGTTTCTCAGGAATTATTCCTTTAAATTAGCTACTTGCTCATGAAAGTGAAGACGAGAACTAAAGTGAAACAAACACTAAATGTTTTTCAGTCATAGCTGCCCTAGCACACTTTTAGATCAGTGTTACTATCTCCAGTTTGAACATAAGAATCAAGAAGTTAAAAAACTACCTGTGAGAATTTTTATTGAAAATTGTCACTCTGGCAAGGGAGATACCCAGAGCTTCCTAACATTTGTCACATTCTTTCTGATATCTGATGTGTTATAGGGGTGATGAGAGAAGTAGGCCTGTGTCTTATGCAGGCACAAGAAATAAACATTTTGGCCGTGGTCTTGTTTTTCCTGTTGCCAACAAATCATGTAGTTGAATCCTTCAGTCCTACTCTTCTGCAGATTCCATGTTGTGCTCTGGAAGCAGACAGCATCAGCATCTCAGGCTCTGGGGCTTTAGGCATATCCTGGCTAATGCCCTAACCTGGCACTTGCTGCTGTTCGTGGGCAGTTGCCGGTTCTTACAATCCTCTAGCCAGACCTGACTTACTTACCTTGATTTCTCCATAAATGCACCTGTCACACTTCACAACCCCTCTTGCAGGACTGATCTTATATTTTCTGGGGTTCGTCACTGAACTATTTGGGTACTCTGCTCTGTTTACCCCACCTTAGAAGCCTGTCTCCTCTGGATTCAGTGTTAAGTGTCATGAAAAAGAAGCTTATAGTCCTCTTAGAAATCAGCCTCCTTCCATATAGGTTACTGTAATAAGGCAGGGCCAGAGAGATAGCATGGAGGTAGAGCATTTTGCCTTGTATGCAGAAGGTTAGTAGTTCAAATCCCGGGATCCCATATGGTCCCCTGAGCCTGCCAGGAGCAATTTCTGAGCATAGAGCCAGGAGTAACCCCTGAGTGCTGCCGGGTGTGATGCAAAAAACAAAAAAACAAGGCTACCAAGTATTGGCCAGTAGTTGCTCTAGTTTGTTTGTTTGTTTGTTGTTGTTCATTTTTATTAGAATAAGGACAGATTAATTTTTAAGTTTATAACATTCTGTTATATGAATGTTTTACAAATATTTATTTGGAATGAAGATATTGCTTAATTTTAATATTAGGAAAACAAAAAGAATAAGTTTTCATCACAGAGATAAACATATAATTACTATCTAACAAATAAGTGCAGGTCTACTACAATACAAAGGTCTACTGCAATAGTCCTTTTCAAATTGTAGGTATGGATAGAGTTGTTTATTTGCTTTAATGAATAAACTAAAATCAAGCTTCATCATGTTAATAAGATTGTTTAATTTGTATATGTAGGCACCCGCAGGAATGTATATGATAATAAAGGATATTTTTACTTTAATAAAAATTTATTTTTATTGAGTGATTGGGCTTTACAATACTATTAGTTATACTTTTGCATATATCATTCCAAAACCATAACCCTCGCCTTTGTGCTTGTGCTTCTCTTCACTTGTGCCCCATGGACCCTTCTCAGCCACCTCTGTTCCTAGGTAATTTCAGTTCTACAGATAGAAATCTCCAGTTTTGATTTTCTTTGCCCGCTTGTCATATCCTTACTATAAATTTATATATCACATCTGAATGAGTTTTGTTTTAGTTTATTATAGAATGCTTTACACATATAGATGAATAAAGCTAAGCTACTAAAGTTCTACAAAATTGCATACCAACCAGAAGTTAATAAAAATATTTCAAAACCATTTTATAGGTATGTTTTTTAATTAATAATGTGAATAATGGGGCCAGAGTAGTGACACAAGCGGTAGGGCATTTGCCTTGCATGCACTAACCTAGGACAGACCATGGTTTGATTTCCCGGCATCCCATATGGTCCTCCTAGTCAGGAGTAACCCCTGAGCATCACTGGGTATGGCCCAAAAACTAAAAATAAATAAATAAATAATAATGTGAATAATACTATTTTCCTTTTTTTTTTTTTTTTTGTTTTGGTTTTTGGGTCACACCCGGCAGTGCTCAGGGGTTACTCCTGGTTCCATGCTCAGAAATTGCTCCTGGCAGGCACGGGGGACCATATGGGGCACCAGGATTCAAACCGATGACCTTTTGCATGAAAGGCAAACGCCTTACCTCCATGCTAATCTCCCGGACCCCACTATTCTACATATTTAAGTTAACATGAAATCTTGAATTGCGAGTAAGCAATTTAGTAGCGTAAGGAGGAAAGAATTAAAAATCTAGAAGAAAATTTGAAAGGCTTATAAAAATATAAAACTGTATTTTAGCCTAAGAAGGGAACATTAGGAACTAGAGAGATAATACAACTGGTAGTGCATTTGCTCTGCACATATAATAGATTATAGATACTATTTACACTCTGCATTAATAAGTAAATCTTATAATTAATAAGTTATAGCTTATATTAGACATTAATAATATTCTTTTGGGGGAGGTGTCATACCCGGTAGTGCTCAGGGGTTACTCCTGGCTCTCTATGCTCAGAAATCACCTCTCACAGACACCGGGACCATATGGGATGCCAGGATTCGAAACACCGTCCTTCTGCATGAATGGCAAATGCCTTACCTCCATGCTATCCCTCTGGGCCCTATAATATTCTTTATTTTAATGAAGACATTTAATTTAAAAAAGAAAGGAAAAAGAATAGCAAGCTCATTTTGAAAAGTATTATATTGCCATGAAGTCATAAATACAATGGCAAAAGATTTAGTAAGGTCTTTTTATTTAAATTGGAGTTTTTCTTTAGGGATGACAGCACCAAACAAATGCAGTTGTCCAGAAATACAAAACTATAATACTATAAATTTCAGAGTCATATATACTCAGCTACAGGACCTCCAGGAAGAAGGCAAGTTCAAAAATGGTGACTGCATTTGTGGGTATGTTTACATCTGCCATGCTTTCCCTGAAGAAGGAAGATACAGGGGAGTTATGCTCACACTCGCTCCTGGTGATAATAACCCAATACCCAGTGTATCTGAAATGTGGTCAGATCAGTCTCCATAGGGAGATGTAGAGGGTTAGTGATGAGGCAGGGCCATTGAAAACATTGTTTCTGGTTAATGGAGATAACAAGTGTGGCTTTGGCAGGATGGAGGTTTGGCCTCACCTCCTGTGGTGACCAGCTTTGTGCTGCATGGGCCAGTGTAGCCATAATCTGTCATGACTCAGTTTATATCAGCTTATATTATGTTGAAATAAAGAGTGAGTCTTTAGAGCTTCCCAGTTCGAACAGGGTGACTGTGTTTTCCATTAATGATTTTTACATATTTAGGGGCCGGGAAGGTGGCGCTAGAGGTAAGGTGTCTACCTTGCAAGCGCTAGCGGACCATGATTCGATCTTCTGGCGTCATATGGTCCCCCCAAGCCAGGGGTGATTTCTGAGAGCATAGCCAGGAGTAACTAACCCCCGAGGTCATATGGGATTTCAGATATAGAACCCAGGTCAGCTCCATATAATGCAAGTGTCTTACCTGCTGTTCTCTCTCTCTAGCCCCCAAACCTACATTTCTATCAGAGACAGACTATTTTCATTACTTGAAAAAGTTCCTTTTCTCTTTTCAGTTAATTCCTAATCTCAAGGCAACCACTAGTTTGATTTTATTTATCATGAATTTATTTTACCTGGTACTTTTCACAAAGATAATCTTATTGAGCGTATTGTTTTTTCTATCTGTATTCTTTTGTCCTGTGTTTTGTTTTTTAGTGTCATCTATGTTGTCACATGTATCGGTGGATTCTTCCCCCTTTTTGTTGATCAGTGTCATAAACATGGCCAAAAGATGCTATGGCAGTGCCCAATAGTTAGAGTAAGAGTGAATGGGAGCCTAAATATATTGGCATTTTCATCTTAATAATATTCAAAAATTACTTTAAGATATAGGATGATTCATGGGGCTGGAGTGATAGCACAGCAGTAGGGCATTTGCCTTGCACACAGCTGACCCAGGATAGGCCTGGTTGATATCCAGCATCCCATATGGTCCCACAAACCAGAAATGATTTCTGAGTGCATAGCTAGGAGTAACCCCTGAGAATCACTGGGTGTGGCCCAAAAACAAGCAAACAAAAAGATATAGGATGATTCTTGTTCCAGTGTATTACCATCTGCGTTCTAGACACCATTCTGCCTCTTTCCTGGGAATGCTTAAACTCAGTATATGCTTATGGCATAGACGATAAATTTAAAAGACATAATTTTTATCTCTGCTAGCACATTGACACAAGACTAGCCTGCAACTTTTTTTTTAATAGTATATCAGAAGACTCAGACTGAGGGAATCCACATGAGGCATCTAACACACATTAGAAAACTTGGACTTCGATCCAAAAAGACCTTCTGAGCTGACTTGATAGAATCTAAGAACTGTAGACTCATTGGAATGTGCTTTTCCCTCCCTCATACTTCTTGACTCTCAACCCAGGAACAGATGGATGAATAAAGAACATTGTCTTCATGATCCCTGGAATTTTTTAATGTTGCGTACAGGGATGGATACCATGTGTGCCCATAATGGACACGAGTGTCTCACCTTCCTTAATAGTAAATTTTACTAAGAGCAGCTATTTTCTCTTCTGTGTGAAACTCACATGGGTTTTGAGAAAAGTTTTTTTTTCCCCTAGGCCTTCTCTAAGGACTTTAGGTATGGATATTAGATGGTAATGGGTTAATGAGTTGTCAATGCAGATCATCTCACATCTGAATGGGTATCATTAAATTCTTATAAAAAATTGATTTCCCCTGAGAGAATTCCCATCTAACATAATGCAGAAATGGCCAGGGGAGTTGTGCATAACCACAGAACTCATCAGACCATGAAAAACATACTTTATTCTCCCTAGCGAGTAAAACAATGTGCTGCCTCTACTCACCAGGGTTCTCCTAGGAACAGGATAAAATATTAAAATCTTGTTTACTTAACCTTGCCAGAAAATGCCTCTTTACTACGGCCTTCATTTCTGGCAATGGTCTTTGTAGATATGTGGATAACTAATGCTCTAGAAAGTCTATTTCAAATCTCCTTGGTTGGAGCTGATCTCGGAAGCTAAGCAGGGTCAGGTCTGGTTAGTACTTGAATGGGAAATCACGTGGGAATACCGGGTGCTGTCGACTAAATATGGCCATATCACCCTGAATGCTCTTGATTTCGTCTAATCTCCTTGGTTGGTTTGAGGAAGAGGAGCCAGAAAGCATATTGTAAGTCAGATCCCCACTCATAGGCACAGGAAAGGTCTATAATAGAAAAGGATATATAAATATAAAATATAAAAGAAAAAAGAAAAAGAAAAAAATAGAGATAGTGGACCAGAAAGTTCCGTCTTTTCATGGAAAACAAAATGAAAAAAGACTTCAGTGATTATTTTTGCCACTGAAATTAGTTTGAGTGAATTTTGTTCATTGGAGGCTAGAATCTGCACTCCTGACATTAGACAGTCAACTGATATGTATTAAATGAGAGAATCCTAATGGTAAGGAATACAAAAAAGAAAGACAATACTGACCAAGTCTTCTTTGAAGTATGTCTTCTTGTTGAAATTATATAAAATGGCAGGTCACAGCATGAGGGCATGTATTTTGTTTAGCATAAGTTGCATTGCTAGAGTAATGTAGGCTAAGGTGGCCAATTGGGCTTCTTAGAGGCTAGAAATTTGATTTGGATTTTGCAGATTGTTGCAGTTCCAATGAGTCTGAGGAATGGGAATCTTTAGGAAGAGAATGCTGAGAGCTAATAGACAGAGTTCAGGGGATTCGGAGACGTGTTTGTAATGTTTGCTTGTTAACTGCTTTACAATAGTTTGTAAAACTAGTGTTTTCATCATTTAGTCATAGAAGTTAAGTAGTTTGCCCATAATTTGCTCATAGTTACAAAACAGATTTGAGGTTTGAGTTTTCTAAGAGTATATCCTAAACAGTGTATGTCATTGAATTAAGACAGAAGATTTTAAAGAAGAAATTGGAAGGAGACAATATTAGATAGTTAGGCTGAAGGTAGACTATAATTTATTCTGGCTATTGACCTTTCTCCAGTTATTTAATTTTACTCAGTCACTGCTTCCTACCTGGAAAAATCAAGATATTATTAAAAGCCACTATGATTAAAATAAAAATTATATTTAAAAATAAAAAAAATTAAAAAGCCTTATAATGTAGAATATACATAAAGCACTTTAATACACCAGTTGGGCTATAATAATCACATCTAGTGAACAAAAAAACACACGTATAGTGAGACTCTGATAGGGTGGAATTGGGTAATTCTCTCTTTTTTTTAACATAAATCAGAATATTATTATTGATACATGGTCAAGTTTTAATCACACAATTGGCTCTAACCCTTCCAAGGCCATGCATTAGATTTCCAACTCATCAATTTTTTTTTCACTTGTTCACGGATCTAATGAATTTCTTTTTTTTTTTTTTTTTTTTTTTTTTTTGGCTTTTGGGTGCTCAGGGGTTACTCCTGGCTGTCTGCTCAGAAATAGCTCCTGGCAGGCCCGGGGACCATATGGGACACCAGGATTCGAATCAACCACCTTTGGTCCTGGATCGGCTGCTTGCAAGGCAAACGCTGCTGTGCTATCTCTCCGGGACCCCGATTTTTTTTCTTTTTAACAGCAATAAAATTATACTAAGAATGACAAGAATAGGGGCTGGAGAGATAAGGCATTTGCAGGTAAGGCATTTGCCTTTCATGCAGAAGGACGGTAGTTCGAATCCTGGCATCCCATATGGTCCCCCAAGCATGCCAGGAAAGATTTCTGAGCATAGAGCCAGAAGTAATCCGTGAGCGCTGCCAGGTGTGACCCAAAAACCAAAAACAACAACAACAGAAATAGAATGACAAGAATAAAATGTAAAAGGTGTACAGGATCAATGAAATTTTACAGTCACTGAGTTAGGTTCAATTTAAATGGGTAATTCTCTTGATGATTCTCAGAGGATCATGTAGTTTTAGGAATTAAACCTAGGGCTCCTCTATGCAAAATATGCACTCCAGCCCATTGAGTTAGTTTTCAGCTAAATACCTTTGGAGCATTTTCATTATTTCCAAACTGAGAAAGATGAACTTTACTTTAGAAAAAAATTGAGAGCTGGACTGGAGCACCTAATGAAGCTTGTCTTGCATGCAGCCAACCCAGGTTCCCAGCATCCTATGTGGTCCTCCAGATCCCCCACAGGGAGTTATTCTTGACCACAAAGCCAGAAGTAAACCCAGAACTTCACTAGGTGTGGCCCAAAAATCAAAAGAAAAATTGAGAGCTATTGTTACAAATACTTCAGCAAAGGAGTGACCTAGAAAAAGTCATATTTTTAGTCAGTGAACCAATAACGCTGGTGTGTGGTGGCATGGGTATAAATTAGGTAGGGGTAAGTTGCTCAAAATGTATAATGACTATCAAGGAGACCCTTCCTTTTATCCTGCACAAATCTTTTTTTCCCTAACACTCACACAATTTGTGATCATCTTTACATGTCTTTGTTAGATTCACAGGCATAGAGCTCATCACTGAGGCCTGCACAAAGCTAGTAGGGAAGAAGCACCCCTGCACGTGCAGCCTCCCAATCAGCTGCTTTTGTCTAGCTGCCATTTGCTCTTCCCTCCCAACTGAATTTAATGTCTTGCCATCCGCTGTCTCTAGTTAAGCTGTAACTGCTGTTCTTCCGAAGCAGCCAGGCACCTGCCAGAGTCTGTTGGCACTAAAACGAGAGCCTAGCCTGCCAGGCACTCTATTGCTGAACTTCTTGTCAGATG
Source organism: Crocidura indochinensis (assembly GCA_004027635.1). Classification (NCBI taxonomy): domain Eukaryota; kingdom Metazoa; phylum Chordata; class Mammalia; order Eulipotyphla; family Soricidae; genus Crocidura; species Crocidura indochinensis. Next base: position 22,303 of record PVKC010005421.1, on the reverse strand, counting down.
CTGCAAGGAGGAGGCATGTCACATGCTTTTTCTTCTCCAATAGTAACTGCTCAAAGTGATTGTGTTGAAGGGGAGAGGGCGGGGGGCAGAATTAATTTGATGCCTGCTGATGGAATGAAATGACAATCAGGCAGATGGTCATCTCTGTGGATTCTTCTCAGGTTCTGGAGAGTATAAAGGGAGGTCAAGGAATTTCCATCTCTGGTTCATTTCAGAGAGATGAGGAATTTGTCCTAGACTTACAGAAAGCTATTACTGGAAAGAGGACTTGAGGGATTTCATTTGGTACAAGATTCTCGAGATTTTTCCTAGAGAAGAATTATTTCTTCAAATTATATCTTATTTAGAATCATATTATATTAAATAGAAAAAAAGACAAGTTAGTTGCAGCAGGTACAGGCAACTCCAAATCCTATGGTTAGACTCACCTTTCATTCTCTTCTCAAGGGCAGCCTGAGCAGTGACACAAAAGCCTTTGCATTGGATTCTGGTCTACCGCTATAATGCCAGATCTGCTCATCTGACAGCTATAGTTGTACTAGGGAACAAAGAATAGCTTTTCCAATGTTGTTTGGCTTCCTGTCCAGTGCTGTTGTTGCTACCTGTCCCTTTCTATTTTTTACAATTTTCTTAAAACTATCAGAATTCACTATATGGTCTCAATTTTCCCAGTAAGACTTACATTTAGAATTTTGGGGACATAGAAATGCAGTGTCTTTACATCACTTTACTTTTCGTTTTGTTATGTACTGGGTGTGTGTTGGGGCCACACTTAGTGGTATATAGGGACTATTTCTGGCACTGTGCTCAGGAGTGACCACTGGTGAGGCTCAGAGGATGACCATATGTGAAGCTGAGGACTGAACAGCGATTGTGGATCCATTTGAGGCCTTCCATCCTGTACAATATCTCAAGCCCAGGGAAAATAGTTTAATACACAAATCCTAGACCTTAGCTGAGACCTGTCTTAGAATTTTGGGAGTTGGTGGGGATAATGATTGACAGAATTGGGAAGAAATGATTGACGAAAGAGTGGGGTAGAGCTCTTGCCTTGTATGCAAGCTGACCCAAGATCAATATCTGGCATCACATATGATCCCCCAAGCCCACCATGAGTGATTTCTGAGTGCAGGTCCAGGAGTTACCCCTGAGTACTACTGGGTATGGCCAAAAAAAAAAAGACAAAATGGCAGTCAGTTTCTTTCCCTTCTTTCACTTAATGTTCTGAGTTTGTGTAAGTACTTGTAACACTTCTAATTTCCAAACCCAGAATGCTGAATTTTCTAATAATAATATACCCAGATAAAACCCGATTAGTGACTCTCTTTAACTCTCAGCTGTTCTCATGCTTACCAAATAGGACTATATAGTATATAATTAAGTCATTTCATTTCGTCACCTTGAGACCTCATCCTTTTAATCACCTCATAGTCCTGGGGTATGTTTTGCCATTAAACTAGGAGACAACTGCCAAATCTTCCCCAGCCTTGGAAATGAGAACATCTGTCTTCCTCCCACTATATAGACAGTCTCCTGGGACTGTCTTGGGTCCACCTCCTTTTCCTTCAGTTTGGGACTGTGCATGTCTTATTCATTTGCCTTCTCTTTCTTACAGCAGTGTTGCGATTTAGGTTACCATGCTAGCCTTAATCGGGCACTACGTACCTTCCTTTCTGCTGAGTTGAATCTGGAACAGTCAAAGCATGAGGGTCTGGATGCTATTGAGAATGCTGTAGAAAATCTGGATGCCATCAGTGATAAGCAACGCCTTATGGAGATGTACAACAATGTCTTCTGCCCACCTATGAAGTTTGAGTTCCAGCCTCACATGGGGGACATGGTAAGGCCCTCTTTCCATCCCACCCTCCCCTAAGTACTTGAGCGTATAATTGTTAGATTCATACCACCTTATTATGTTTGGTTTGGTTTGAGTTTTGTGGCCACACAGAGTGATTCTTGGGCATCACTCCTGGTGGTATTCTGGGAACCATGAGAGTTAGTAATGGGAACAAGTCCTCAAAGAGACCAGCCTGATCAGAAGAGGTAAAAAAATGGCAGAAGTGTTCTGAAATTTATGGTATAAGGGGGAGCAGTAGGGTGGAACAGCACATAAAGTGATGAGGTTGAAGGAAATAAAGAGTTAATGGCAAATCCTAATCTTTTTTTATAGGAAGGGAGGAATACACTGTCAAATGCTAATTTTGACTTGTGTATTGAACAAAAAGAGCAGGCATCTTTGAAAAGAACAACAATATACAGGGTTAATATGTTTATTTGTTTTTGTGGGGGAAATTTTGGACCATATCCATTGGTGTGTAGGGATCATTCCTGGCTTTGTGTTCATCAATCAATCATGGAAGTGATCAGGGTGCATAAATAGTGCCAGGGATTAAATGAGGGTCACAGCATGCATGGCAAGTGCCTTACTTCCTGTACTATCTTTCTAGCCTAATGTTGGCTGGAAACATGAATATTGAGATCTCTTTTGATCTTTTTTACAAGTCCATAACACCAAGGGCCAAAAAATGTGGAAGAAATGAGAAGTCCCTTTTTTTTTAAATTACTCTGAATCTTTTGATTAAACTTCTGAAGATTTTGTATACATACCTGATTGGATCGTATCCCTATAAAAATAAAAACCAACAGTTAAAGTCCTGGTTAAATCAGAAGGAGGATTTGAGTATATATATAACACAGCTTGGCATGTTATCAGATCTATAGGCCTGATTGTATTTAGAAGCCATAATCTTATTAAAATTTAATTTTTCTCTCTCTCTGTGTGTGGACTTTATACTCAGGCTATTATCCTGTGGAGACAAGGTGACATTATTTCCAGAATTATCTACTTGTAGGTTAAAATCAGCAAAATGAGTGTCTGGGTTCTTTCTAAAAGCTCCACAGGAATATCATGTGTTTCCATGACTCTAGATGTGTATCCCTGAAGCCAGTTACTGTAGCTAGATATCTTCTGTGGATAGACTGATGCCCAGATTGCATGCTTTCTCCTCTTAATTGGTTTTTGTTTAGTTGATTTGGAAGAGGAAAGCCTGGGCACCCCAGTGGTTCTCAGGATCTACTCCTGGTTCTGTGGTCACTCCAGACAGTACTCAGAAAACCACATAGAGTAACCATTGTGCACTACAAATAAATGCCTTAATATTTGTGCTATTTCTCTGACCCACAGCCTGAATTATTGAATGGAATGGTCCTATTAGTAGACAAAAGTCACCAAAAGATGTAGGTATGAATAGGGCAAGAATATAACTTAAGTAAAAGAGTATAATAGAGGGCTGGAGAGATAGCATGGAGGTAAGGCATTTGCCTTGCAAGCAGAAAGTCATTGGTTGAATCCCGGCATCCCAAGTCCCCCGAGCCTGCCAGGAGCCATTTCTGACCATGGAGCTAGGTGTGACCCCTGAGCACTGCCAGGTGTGACCCAAAAACCAAAAAAAAAAAAAAAAAAAAAAAGAGTATAATATCTACATTTTGCAAGGTCTTGAGTTCTGGGTGACAAAAAGAAAAAAATAATGCAGTGATTGTAGTGTCCTTTACAAGGATTGGTACTATTGGTTAAAATCCAGTTACTTTAGAAAATTCTACTCCAGGGCCAGAGAGATAGCGTGGAGGTAAGCTGTTTGAATCCCGGCATCCCATATGGTCCCCCAAGCCTAACAGGAGCGATTTCTGAGCGTAGAGCCAGGAGTAACCCCTGAGTGCTGCTGGGTGTGACCCTAAAACCAAAAAAAAAAAAAAAAAGAAAATTTTGCTCCATGAGGAACATATAGTACAGATGATAGACGTTTGCCTTGCAAACATCTTGGGTTTGATCCCTTATATCCCATAGGGTCCCCTAAGCATTGCCAGGAGTAATTCCTGATTAAAGAGGCAGGAGTAAGCCCTGGGCATCTCCAGGTGTGGTATCCAAAAACAAAACAAAACAAAATTCCGCTCCCTGTGACAGCTGTTGCAATCGAACTGAAGGATTCATTGTCAATCAGTAACCTACTATTGTGAGAAAGACTAAAGATAAAAATGTGGAAATGATTTCTTCCTCTCCTTTCTTGGGGAAAACCAAGCTATTTACAGTTTGTTTTTATTGCTACAACTTAGAAAATGTCAACTTCTGAACAGATGGCAAAGTGAGATGGCAGCCCATGCAATTAAAGTAGTGAAAGGTGTGTCACCAAGCCCCCAGGAAGTCCCATTCCTCACCTTTCCTGGCTTCTAGTCAAAGTTGCTTTCCAAGATCATTCTCCAGCTGCTACTAAAATTCTCTTTCAAAAATCAGTGGAAATCAGTGATTGAGTGGAGTAATACATTTTCTGGTCTTTACTAATCTTCTGAGCCAAGTAGCTTGTCTCTAGAAAGGGAAAAATCCAAAGGCCTGAGTGCTCAGGCCCTTTCCTAGCTCTGTCAGAACTTTATTTCCATAACCCAGAACACAGCTGGAATGTATTATCTTGCAGCCTGGCGAGCTGGCAGAGCACCATTGCCAAAGCATGCATCAGCAGCTCTGCTTCGGCTTAAAGGAATAGGCAGGCCTGTAGTTTTTCCTCAATGATTCTTCCCTGCTAGCTCTAGGTCACTTTAAACATCAACAATTTCTTCTTCTACCCAGATTTTCCTTTTTGCATGATATAGCTAATCAGTGGCTAAGCCATAAAAGGACTCAAGACCATTCCTAGGTCTTGCAAAGTTTCTTCATTCTAGCCAAGCCTTCATCTCAGTTGAAAATAAAAGATGAGGGGCCAGAGAGATAGCATGGAGATAAGGCATTTGCCTTGCCTGCAGAAGGATGGTGGTTCGAATCCCAGCATCCCATATGATTCCCCGAACCTACAAGAAGCAATTTTGAGCATAGAGCCAGGAGGAACCCCTGAGCACTGCCAGGTATGACCCCCCCCCAAAAAAAAAGGGCAAACAAAAAAATAGAAAAGAAAAGATGAAAAGACAAGTTTTTCTTAATCCCTGCAGCCAGTCTGTTCCTGTGAGTGTGGGTTGTTTGTAGACTGGAGGCAACGAGAAGGGGATGTGCCTGGAAGTCCTTGAACTACAGCCAAATTTCAGATGGCATTTTGACTTGGAGCCCTGAAACTGGCTAATGCCTCATAAGGACTGTTGTTCTGGGGTGCTCAGCACATGAATTGATGCCACGTGTTATCAGATGTATGAGGAGGAGGTATTTGGCTCTACTCTTGGTGCCCCCAGAGGCTTGTAGAGCTCTAAATGCCTGACTGGTGACATCAGACAGCCAGAGAGTTTTACATTTGGCACAAACCCATCCTGGTCACTGAGCTTTTCTCCATTGTGTCTGCTAATCTAAGAACTAGAGTGAAGTCAGCTCTCACTAGATGTAAAAGCTGGCTCAGGACACCTCTCAGTTAGGGAAGTATATCAGGCCAGTTGATTGCTTGAAAGCCCATGAAAGACAATGTGAAGGAGAGTTTGTCTTTTCAAGAATAAAAAAGGTCTGTGAATTTTATCATGTATCCACCTATTGCTGAGGAAGAAAGAGGCCTATATTGTTGGAATATCTCTCTATAGACAAACAGTGACACATTCTTGATGGCAAAATGATAGGAGCTGCCTCCATATAGGTCTGCTTTAAAATCTGCCTGCCTTCTGTTTCTACTCTCTCATTCTGGAGACTATGGATGAAATCATGTACATGCCGTAACCATGCTCTTTTCAGAGTGTGGCTCACCACTATCCCTTCACCCAAAGGAACTTTGGTGAACTTTGGAACTTTTGCCAAAGGAATTATTGGCAGTGATTCTTTAGAGAAGGCCAGACTCTCTCACACTGATTTGATGAATTGCTATGGTAAGAGGGTGGTTCTTTGGAAATGCCAAGTTATACCAGATTCCATGCCCTCTAGGACCCTCTGATGTACATATCTATGGGCTTGTTTCTGATTTCACAGTGCCTTGTATTGACTCAGAGTTCTTATGCATGGCCCAGATTCATCAACATACATAAACACACATTGGCTGCCAACAGCAACAAGTTAGCCTCCTAACCTACTTCTCTCCTGTTTCACTCTAGTAAAGGATGGGGATGAAGAAGGGGCCAGAGAGGTGGCTTATTGGCCACCTAACAGGAAATGCTCATAGAGCCAAAGCATTGTGTATATAGAGCTGGAACTTCCTGGCCTCCTCTAACTTCCATGGACCCCATGAGACCTGACCCTGCAAATCACCAACCTAAAATTAGTTTACAAAAAGAGACCAGCTCTTTCCAAACAGACTTCACTCTTCTTTCCTTTCATGTGTTATTTGGTGCTGAAAGAGGTGCATATACTTTGGCTCTAAAACTGTGCCTTATAGCTTTAATGTTATAGTGGTATTATCAGTGTTAAGACACTGAACTCAAAATAACTTTGTCCTTTCTCTGACCTGATATTGGTTTCTTCTGTCAGGCTTCCCAGCTCTGTGCTCAGCAACCTGTCCAGAGTGAGCTGGTACAGAGATGCCAACAACTGCAGTCTCGTTTATCCACCCTAAAGATTGAGAATGAAGAGGTGAGTTTCCTGTCTACAAGGATCAGAGCTACCCTTTGTGTTTCCCTGCTGAAACTTTTGTTGCTGCCTATCGGGAAGCAGGTGGAAGGAACATGTAGAGAATGTCCGGGCTTCTGCAAACATTTCCTAGCCAAATGTATGTAGGCTTGGATTTCCCTCACCACCACCACCACCACCACCACCACCACCACCACCACCACCCTGCTACATCCTGCCCTTGAACTGCAGGAAGTTGCTTTTGGATTGCCAAAAGTTGAACTCTATTTTGAGCTTTTGCAAAATGCTTTTTTTTCTCCTTCTTTCTACATTTAATCAAAATGGCATTTGGCAGCTGTTTGAACAATATTGTGTCTCTGAAACCACCCCCTCATGCCTGACTTTTTCCAGATTATTCAAGCAAATAAAAGTTCTCTGACTAACACTTCAAACATCTCTGTCCTCTTCCAAAAGGATGACTTTCTTCGAAAACCTGTGTATTTGCTTTCAGCAACTAGTTCAAAAGAGTTTTATGATTTATTATTGGTGAACACAATATGGCATCTTCTTTTGAACTTATATGACATCTTACCTGGCATCTCAGTAAGTCATACTTAACACAAGAGGATCAGAAAAGACTAAGTGTGAGCCACTTAGTTTACAACTAGAGAAGACTCAATTATTTCTTGAAGGTCATGAAATAGAAATTGAAACATTGCTCAACTAGCTCTTTATATACTGGAATTGTTTAAATTTGTTTCCCTTAGCATTTCCCCTAGGTTAGAACTAATGTTAGATTTTTTTTTTCCTTTTTTGGGCCACACCCAATGGTGCTCAGTGGTTATTCCTGGCTCTGCACTCAGAAATCACTCCTGGCTTAGGGGACCTTATGGGATGCCAGGGATCAAATCTGCATCCATCCTAGGTCAACCAGATGCAAGGAAAAATACCCTATCACTATGCTACTACTCCAGCCCTAGATTTTTTTTAATAGACACTAATAATAGAGCTAGGTCGAGCGTGTAGCATAAAGGGGTTATGTACTTATTGTAGAATATAGGTAACAGTTTTTTTATTTTGTTTTGGGACCACACCCAGCTGTGCTCAGAGCTTACTACTGACCCTACCCTCAGCGCTTACTCTTGACAGGGCACTGGGAACCATGAACTTCTGGGGATCCAACCCCAGATAGGGTCTTGACCCTGATCAAAGGTAGCTTCTTCTTTACATAGAAATCTCACTTGGGGAGGAAGAACCTCTAGATAGACTCTCTACCCCAACCTGTTCACCTTCATGGGGGTGGGTCTATTCTACTGCTCCAGCTCCAGCTAATTTCACTCTCTCAAGGTGGTAGAAGGATCTCTAAACCCATTTTGTCCTTCCAGCTTGGTTTGTATTATTTACTCTGGCAGCCCTGTTCTATTCCTGTTTCCCCTTTCTCCTTGGGATTGGGGCATGAAGGATTTATAGCAGGGGTGGTGAACAGGGTTTTTACCCTCACTCAAAATGGCAAAATGCAATATGTGTTTAATATATTATTGTTAAAATTAGATGCTTCCGTGTGAGTGTTTGTCTGTTTTGGCAGGTCACTGTGTGGTGTGGCTCTCTGACTCTCACAGTTTAAAATTTTGGCTCTTGGGGCCCGGGAGATAGCATGGAGGTAAGGCGTTTGCCTTTAATGCAAAAGGTCATCGGTTCGAATCCCGGTGCCCCATATGGTCCCCCGTGCCTGCCAGGAGCAATTTCTGAGCATGGAGCCAGGAGTAACCCCTGAGCACTGCCGGGTGTGGCCCAAAAACCAAAAAAAAAAAAAAATTAAAAAAAAAAATTTTGGCTCTTTGTGTCAAATTCATTCGCTACCCCTGAATTATACTATCTATTATACTATCCTCAAGATTGGGCATAAAGAATTATACTATACTATCTCTATAGCCCCAGAGAAGCAGTTTATAGCAGAATCTATGGCATGATTAGCCCTCACTTAGAACCATCCAGAAGATAGAATGTCGGCCCTTTCTGACAGTCTACTCCCTTCCTCATTTCCCACTTCTCTAACACCTATCTTGCCACCTACCTCTCATGCATTATGTTGGCCCTTGTCATGGCAGGTAAAGAAGACAATGGAGGCCACTTTGCAGACTATTCAAGACATCGTAACAGTTGAGGATTTTGATGTGTCTGACTGCTTTCAATATAGCAATTCTATGGAGTCGGTCAAGTCCACAGTCTCAGAAACGTTCATGAGCAAGCCCAGCATCGCCAAGAGGAGAGCCAATCAACAGGAAACAGAGCAGTTCTATTTTACGGTGAGGGAACTTGTTGACTTCTGAAGAGTATCAGTAGGCTCTGTTGCACACAAGGAGATTGAGGGCCAGAGTTGTCATTCATCTGAAGGGCAATCTAGATTAAGAACTAGTTCTGTACAGAAGCAACTCACTTAAGGCTGAAACATCTATAGATTATTTCTTTATAGATACCAAAAGAAAGGAAGATATTGTTTATCTACTTGTTTGTTTTGAGGTCACATCCAAACACCCACACTCAGTCTTCTCTTTAGCTTCAGTGGTTATGGGGTTCCTTTTTAAAGTCTGTGATCTTTTCTAAGTGATAGTCATCATTTTAGTGACAGAAAATTTTCATAATCATAAGTTAAAAGGAGCATGTAGTAGTATGTGGCATTACGAAGAACTACAAAACATTGTTATTTTGTTATTTATATATTCCAGTCTTCTTTTAGACATACATATTTGATTTTTTTTTTTTTTTGGTTTTTGGGTCACACCCGGCTGCACGAAGGGGTTACTCCTGGTTCTACACTCAGAAATCACTCCTGGCAGGCTTAGGGGATCATATAGGATGGTGGGATTTGAACCACCATCCTCCTGCATGCAAAGCAAGCGCCCTACCTCCATGCAATCTCTTCGGCCCTGTACTGGATTTTTAAAGTAGTGTTAATATCCCACTAAAAGGTCATGGGTATCTTTGATAATGCCTTTAACAATTAAGTTACTTTGAGCTTGCCAAGAAGGATTTAGTGTATGGATAAAATTAATTTCCTAATCTTTTGACAACCAAGAAAAGAAAAATTAAGTTTGCAGATGTGAGATGAAATGTAGTCAGTCAATATGCATACTAATTCTGAATGATAGGAATTAACTTGTTTTTATGTCAAGATTGAAAATCATGCAGTAAAAATGTCTTTTTCTTCTAACTGGAGCAATGTGTTTAATTTTTTTGAACACTGCCCTTCTTCATTAAGAACAGTAGTGATTTACTTTTTTAAAGAGAAATATGGTTTTTAATTATTTAAGCTAAAAATTTTTAAGATTATTTTTATCTTGCAGAAGACTGTTGGAAGAGAATGATTTGACTATATTATTCATTTACATTCTTTCTTATTCTACAGAGAAAAACTTGTTAGATATATAAAATTTAGAAGCAAAATAGAGAAAATAAAAGTAATACATAATCCCAGTATCTACAGATAATATATTGGGATCGTTTTCTTTACAGACTTTTGCTATATATTTACAAACACATATGCAACCATATATTTGTAATTTTCTCATAAAAATGAGATATTAAAGATGGTTACTTTGAGGAGTTGAGTCTTCCACCTTCCTGCTAGCTTTAGCAATAAAGCTCTTTCTTAACCTATTAAAAAGGGGGGTGGGGGATTGCTTTACATTCTGCTTTAGAAACTACTGCTCTCATTTTGATATTTTTTAATTGCAACATTCTTTAAATATAGAGCAAAATACTAAATTTATACAAAAAATAATGGAATGCTATTTGACTCATGTACTCATTTTGGCAAATTGTACAGCATATTGCCTGGTTTGTAGTGTTTGGTGAATATTAGTCATTTAATATCACCATCACTATTTATTCAGTCATCATTGTTGAAGTTTTTCATTGCTATTTATTATAGATCTATTATGTGCCAGATACTGTTTTATAAACTGGAAATGCTGAGTACAAAATGGAAAAGAAGGATGAAAGGATTGGGCATATGAAGAGAGAGCTTTGATTTTCACTGTACATACTTCTAAGTAAATACAACGTTGAGTTTTGTCATTGTAATTAAATATATGTAGACATATGAGGGCAGAGAAATCACTTAAAATACTGAGCACATGCTTTGCCTGTAGGAGCCCCAGGTCCCATCCCCAGCACCACATCTGGGTGTAATTCCTAAGCAGAAGGAGAAGCCCCAAACATCACCAGATAGGATTAAAAAATCACGACCCCAAAAAAAACATTTTTAATGCATACATAGGAAATGGCAACCAGGATTAAAGGAGTTAAGAAATATTATGCATAAAGTGATAGTTATGGTTGACTGTAATTGAGTGGTCCACACAAAGAAATGGGAGAAATGACATTCCTTGAGGAAAGTGCATAATATTCAAAAGCTTTAAGCATGAACAAAATGGGATCAGACACAAGAGATTTTCTTGCCCCTAATATAAGCTATGCCACTGTCCCAAGCAAGCTTTCTAATCTCAGGAGGCTGTTGAACATGAGGCTTTTAATAATAGGATTGTTTGGCTGGTCTGTCTGGACTGCATAGATATGAAACTTTTCAAAATATCAATCTATTTACATTGCAGAAGATTTCTGGTTTATTGTTTTAGTTGTTAAATAAATTTCAATACAAATATCTGCTTTTCACACTATCAGTATTATTTTCTGGTTTTTAATAAAGCTACCCTATTAATATTCAAAGTTGATCTTTATTAAGAGCAGGAATGATCATATTCAAACCGGTGACCTCTCCAATAATATTCACACTTTCACCTCTGTTTATGTGCACTTGGTAGTCTGTAACCCATTGCCTGTCTTTTGCGACCATAGTGCTACTTGTCAAAATTATGTGAAAATTTCTCTAGCTAAATGAAGCATTTTTTGGTCTGGGCTTGTCTAGGACAAATTTACAAGAAAATTTTATCATTTTTGTACTTAGAATATGTCAGATAGTTTATTTTCATGATAACAAAAAATGCTGTGTGTGTGTGTGTGTGTGTGTGTGTGTGTGTGTGTGTGTGTGTGTGTGTGTGTGTGTGTGTGTGTGTGTGTGTGTGTGTGTGTGTGTGTGTGTGGTGAAATGGACATTCAAAAGAAGGGGGTGTGCATGGTAAGCAATCTGACCTGTTTTGCCAGCTTTCCCAAAATTAACACAACTACAGATATGCATTTTTCATTCTCTTGTCTCAGAAAATGTTGCTTCTGACCTTCAAAATTGACAGGTAGTGCATCCTGCAAACTCTCTTCTTAGGAAAAGGTTGTGGTCATAACTTTAATAGTTAGATAGTGTACCCTAGTATCTAAGAGAGTTTTCTGACCGTTATCAATTGTCATCAGAGTTGTCTACACATATGACATCAGTTGGAAATTTGAAACATGTCTTATAAATATGAAGGCCAGTTGTTTTCAGGAATCCCAGAAAAATACTTATAAAATTTTAAATCTTGGAGCATTCTCTTTTAATCTAGTACAACTTTTCATGTGAATTTTTATTTTGTTTTCTTTTGGGGGCCATACTCAACAATGCTTCGGACTTATTCCTGGCTCTGTGCTAAAGTATTTCTCTTAGTGGGGCTCCATATAGTGCCAGGGATTAAACCTGGATGTGCAAGGCAAGTACCCTACCCACTGTACTATCTCCATAGCATTTCATGCTTTTTAAGAGTACCTCAAATCCAGAGCAAGAGTTGATTGTGAAACTCTACTCCCCATTTTATAGGCCACAATCTTTTCCTCTATATCTTACTAGAGTTGAGTTGAAAATATGATTAGAATTTTCTCATCTCCTTGTCATTGTATAACTTTTTTATAACACATAACCTAAATATGTCTTACTTTTTCCCATTACTTTTTATGTTATTATTAAAAACAGATTTTTATTATATAGAGACAAATAAAGGATATATAAGGGGAAAAGCAAGCTTCTCCCTTTCTCTTACTTCCACTAGAATTTGAAACTAGTTTCTTTTCTTTTTAATTTTTTCTGGGTCATAATTTATTATTTTTATTAATATCTTTACTTAAGCACCATGATTACAAATGTGTTTGTATTTGGGTTTCAGTCATAAAAAAAAGTACACTCCCCCTTTACTAGTGCAATCTTCCCACCACCAATGCCCCATCTTTCTCCTCCCCACCCCTCCCTGTCTTCATTTACTACCATTATCATAATGGCATAGTTATGGTGTTGGTGTAGTTATTTCTCTAACTGTACTCACCACTCTTCGTGGTAAGTTTCATATCATGGGCTGGTCCTTTCAAACCTCATCTCTACTGTCTCTGGGTATTATTACCATACTATCTTTTATTTTTCTTAAATCCCATGATGAGTGAGATGAGTAACTCTCTCTCTGGCTCATTTAACTGAACATAATAGTTTCCATGTATATCCATGTATAGGAAGATTTCCTGACAGCTGCATAGTATTCCATTGTATATATGTACCATATCGCTTCTCGGCCTTTTGGCTAAGATCAAGTGTAGTATCTGTTCTTATCAGTATATATGTACCATAGTTTCTTTAGCCACTCATTGGTTGTTAGGCATCTATCTGGGTTGTGAAACCAGTTTCTTTGAATCCTTTCAGAAATATACTAAGCACTTTAATAATTATAATTAATTGGATTAGAAATGTAATGAAGCAAAAGAAGTACAAGTAGAAGTAAATATACCACTCAAACTTCTTTGCATTCCCTTTTCACCTAATTTATTTCGGATATTATTTTTATAGTAGTCCCCAAAGGTCTACCTCCTTTCTTCGTTTGTTTTGTTTTGGGATCACACCCAACAATGTTCCAGTTTATTCCAGGCTCTACACTCAGGAGTTACCCCTGGCAGTGCCTGGAAGACTATTTGGGATGTCAGGTTGGCCATGTACAAGGCACCTTACCTCCTATACTATAGCTCCTACCTTTACCTCATTTTTTGTTTTTGAATCACTATGAGATATACAGTTTAAAAATTGTTGATGATTGAGTTTCAGTTATACGATGTTCCTTCACCAGTGCAAATTTCTGGCCACCAATGTCCCCAGTTTCCCCACTCCCGTCTCCATTACTCCATTCTATTTTTATAGCATCCTACCTTTGTACCTTTGTTTCTCTCTTTGCAATACTGTTTCTGAAAGTGTATCATGCATATCACTTTTTTTCTCCTTTCTAGTACCCAGTTCTTGTCCAGAGTCATCATTTCCAGCTATTATTGTCATGACTTTCCCTTCTCTATCCTAACTACACTCACTCACACCCACTTTGTCCTACCAATGACTAGTCTTCCTGACCCTTATCTCTATTATTTTGGGGGGTACTATTCTTATACTGACTTGCAAGTGAGTATGACCATTCTATGTCTGTCCCTTTTTCTCTGTTTCATTTCACTCAACATTATACTTCCCACACCTACCCATATATAAGCAAATTTTATTACTTTATTTTTTTCCTAACAGCTATATATTATTCCATTGTATAAATGTACCACAGTTTTTTATCTACTTGTCAGTTTTCAGGCACTTGGGTTGTTTCTAGATTCTGGCGATTCTGAATAGTACTGCAATAAACAAAGGAGTGCAAATGTCTTTTCTGCATTGTGTCTTGAGCACTGGGGTATATTTCTAGGAGCTGTATTGTTGTGCCAAATGAAAGCTCAATTTCTAGTTTTTTTGAGGAATGTCTATATTGTTTTCAAAAAAAAGCTGGACTAGTCTGCTTTCCAAACAGCAATGAGAGTCATTTTCTCCCCATATCCATACCAGCACTGGTTATATTTGTCCTTTGTCATGTGTCCCAGTCTCTGTCCTACCTCATATTTTTCTTAATTTTTATTTTATAACATGTTATATAGTGCTACATATATAATTTCATTATTATATTGCTACATTTGTATGAACCACAGAAATGGTGGAAGTAGAAAGATGTTGATATGCCTGCATATTGTCTTGCTCACTGGAGGAGTTTCTTCATTTCCACTTGTAACATGCCATCAATATATTGGTAGTATCTTCTTCCAAAAACAATCCTTTATTCCAGGAGAAAGGAATTTCTCCTCTTAATGCTATTCTTTCCAAAACCCTGGATTCTCTCCTCTCATTTTGTGGTTTTATTTATTACCTTTATTCTCAAAAATCCCATCTTTGGTTCCCATGATCAATTTGCATGTTCCAATTCCATAATGGATTAAAAAATAAAATAATTCATTAGACTCTACAATTTCCCTTGCTGTCCCTATGCCTTTCATCAGTGGTTCCCCCTTAAGAGACTTCATTGTCAAGGCCAAAGGAGATTAAGTCTTTATCTTTCTCAAGCTACTTTGTAACATCATTTGTCATTACCATTTTTACTTCTTTTTTTTTTTTTTTGGTTTTTTTTGGGGGGAGGGGGTCACACCCGGCAGTGCTCAGAGGTTACTCCTGGCTCCATGCTCAGAAATTGCTCCTGGCAGGCACGGGGGACCATATGGGGCACCGGGATTCGAACTGATGGTCTTTTGCATGAAAGGCAAATGCCTTACCTCCATGCTATCTCCCGGGCCCCATTTTTACTTCTTGAACCTTTCTCCTGAGGCAATATCTCTTTTCTTTCTTTATCTTAGTGTCCCTTAAATGTCCTTGAATACTCCTGTCATTCTTTACTGACTGTTAGATTTCTTTATTTTTTCTTGTTTTTTCTTTTGTTTCGTTTTTTGGGCCACTCCTAATGTGCCTCTGATGCTCAGAAGTTACTCCTGGCTATGCGCTCAGAGATTGCTCCTGGCTTGGTGGGGCCACATGGAACGCCAGGGATCTAACCAAGGTCTGTCCTGGGTCAGCCATGTGCAAAAGCCCTACCATTGTGTTATCACTCCAGCCCCCACCTGACTGTTAGATTTCAATTCAGTGTCATAATTGATCCCCCCACGTCATATTTTTAATGACTCATTGTATAAGTGGATTTTATTTCATTGTTTTTTTGCTGTTGTGCAAAATGCTCTCATCAAAGTTGCATAAGACTGACATTTCTTCTAGAGAGCTTGATTTGGCAATAATGTATGAGTGAGAAAATAAGTAAGGGTTAAGGTTTGTGACTGATAAAATAACATAAAGCTAGACTACTTGAATTTTTAAGGAATAAGATCAGAAGGGGACCATGGTTGGAAAAAGTTGAAAAGTACTGTTATAGATCACTAACCAGGACCCCTTCTAACCTTAGTTTCTTCTTGTAGGCCCCTTCCCTTGCTATTTGATCCCTTGTTTCATGCTGTGCCCCCATTTATTTTATTTCCACCTATAGACCCTCTGAAATATGTCTGGGGCCTATGGGAGCAGGGTCTGTATGGCCTGAAATTAGAATTTATCTTGATATTCTATAGGCATTCAGTAAATGGATACTAAGTGGTGGAAAAAAATTTGGGGGGGGCCCACACTTGGTTAACCCACACAAGGGTTACTCCTGGCTATGCACTCAGAAATCACTCCTGACTTGGGGGACCATATGGCATGCCGGGGGATTGAACTATGGTCTGTCTGGGTTAGCCGCATTCAAGGCAAATGCCCTTCTGCTGTGCCATCGTTCAGGCCCTGTGAATTTTATTTTTTTAAGGGGTTACTTTCTGACTTTTTTGGGCCATGCCTATCAGTGCTCAAGACTTACTCATGGCTTTATGGTCAGGGCTCACATCTGGAGAATTAGGGGGCATATGGGATGCCTGAGACTAAGCCTCATGCAAGGCAAGTACCTTATCCACTGTAATATTGCTCCAGCCACTCATGTGATAAAATCTTATATGACTGTACACTAACTACATTTAAGGCATAAGCAAGATTCACTGCATTTTAACACTCATGGTAAGATTGTTTTTAAAGGGAAGAGGCATTTAAATTTTATTTTGGGGGCTGGGGAGATAGCACAGCGGTGTTTGCCTTACAAGCAGTCAATCCAGGACCTAAGGTGGTTGGTTTGAATCCCCATGTCCCATATGGTCCCCCGTGCCTGCCAGGAGCTATTTCTGAGCAGATATCCAGGAATAATCCCTGAGTACCACCGGGTGTGGCCCAAAAAACAAAAAAAAATTATTTTGGGAATAGGGGTTATGGACCACATCCAGCAGCACACAGGGGTTAGACCTAGCCCTGAACTCAGAAATTACTCCTGGTGCACTCCGAGGACTTATGGGATATTGGGTATCAAACCCTGGTTGGCCACGTGCAAGACAAATTGCTGTACTGTCACTCCAGGCCCTAAAACTTAAATTTAAATACATTCTTATGTAAACATTTTAAAGACTGGAAATCCTACTTTTTCATATATTATTTATTTAGTTTTATCTGCTTTTTTATAACTAGATAATTCATTTACAAGGAACACAGTGAATACCTGATGAACTCCTTTATTAGGATCACAGTTATGCTTATTATCCTATTTCATCTTCAGTAATCTTGGAAAAAATGGTGTCTCTATTTTTCAGAAAAAGAAATTAAGAATCTGGAGTTAAGTGATGTACTCAGGACTAGAAAAATTATTAAGTAGTAGGACTAGAATGTTCCTTTTTGGGCATTTTCATTTTACTATAGCTAAATTGTTTGTTAGGGATGATGGTTCAGGTGAAAGGCTATTATATTATCATGTTTTAATTTATAAAACTCACCAGTAACCTAGTGGCCAATTAAAAACTACTAAGAAGTAAATAAATGAGATCACAGTTACTGAATTGAAGGCCTATAGTGACCAAAAAAGTACCCACTAGTCTGCTTCTACTTTTGAAGAAATTATTGCTCATAATAATGTTGAATATCAATTTTATTATGATGTGATGGAAGTGGGAATGTCTAATGTGTTTTCTTTTTATTTTTTTTATTTATTTATTTATTTTTTTTGGTTTTTGGGTCACACCCAGCAGTGCTCAGGGGTTACTCCTGGCTCCATGCTCAGAAATTGCTCCTGGCAGGCACGGGGGACCATATGGGGCACCAGGATTCGAACCAATGACCTTTTGCATGAAAGGCAAACGCCTTACCTCCATGCTATCTCCCGGGCCCCTTTTTTTTTAATTTTTAATTGTGAGAACAAAGATGCAAAGAAAGAAGACAAGGTAAAGTTACAGTGGAAGGACAGTCACCCATAAACAGAATTCTCAGAAGTCCCCTTGCTGATAGTGGTTACAAGTTAGGTGTGGCCACGGAGTGCGGCCAAGCGGCCGCACTTTTTGGGTGGAGGACCTGGAGAGGTTCCTTGTTGTTCGGAGCGGCTCGGTAGAGAAGAAGCAGGAAAGGCTGAGCGACTGGCTGGTGTTCTTTTAAAAGTCTCTGGGTGCCCAATCACTCGGCTCGATTGGCCCCACGTGGGTCAGGTGGGACCATCTTACCGAGTGCAGGGACCTGGAGGTTTCTTGTTCGGAGCCTGGCTCATGGAGAAGAAGTAAGAAAAGCTAATGTGTTTTAAGATTTGAATTTGATGTTATTTTAGTGTTCTTTGCCCTTCTTGGAGTAAAACTCCAAGCAATATTAGACTTTTGATATTGATGAAGGAAGCAAATTAATTGCCAAATATTAGAACATACTTAATGTGAAGAATGATTCCTTTTGTCCAAGAAAGAGATTTTGAGATTATACCTAAACGTCTTTTCCAGATTCCAGAAATTACTGGAAAACCACCTATTCTTCCCTTGCCTTCAGCTATTTTTGAAATAGTTCTATTCTGTCTTTAGCCTTCTAACTCAATTTCACTATCAAAAGTTAGCTAGTTTTTCCCAGTGAGTTTTTCCAAATGAGTGCTGACTGCAGGGCTGGTCAGGAAATGGGGACATAACCTGCTTGTGTACTCTTGCATATCTCTCCCTTCCAACTCCCACTCCTTTTGATAGGGACACTTCCAGCTCTTATTCCCCCAGTACTAAGGATGCAGGTCATACTTTGACACAGTCCTTGCTCCTTCAGCATTTAATGGAACCTGAAAAGGCAATCCATCATACCTCTTTATCAGCTTATTATTTATTTTAATGGTTCACCAAGTGACAGCCAGAGTTAACCAGTGAACTGTGAACATGAATGAAAAATAAATGATTTCTGGACTCATACGTAGAAACAGTGAAAAGAAGGAATTTGCATTACTCTCCTTCAGAATTGTAGCTATTTTTAAGTTGTCTGGTCTTATTTTAAGGGTTATAGCTTCTTGGTGAATATTTTACTCATCAGAGTCTCCTGGAACATACTTTCAGAAGTGGCTGTGAGGATCTAGATGTTGGTAGTGGATGTTACCTGTGTGGTTCTCAGATCTAGACCCTAAGGTATAGTGTCACCTCACAATTAGGCATTGGTTGGGGGTTGTCATGGGAAGGAGGACTGGCAGCTGGAGCAGATGGAAAGGGAAAATTGGGAGGTGAGACTATTTTCATGAAGATTTTCTTTGACAGAAGAACAAAGGAGAAGAGAGAACAAGTCTTAGCTAAAGCAGCTGATTGGGTTATACTAGGTTTTGTTTTGGTTATGTACTTAGAATTTAGGGATACTTAAGGGCTTAGTTTATATTTGCTGAGAAAATTTCTATGCAGAAAAAAGTGAAACTGATCCTTATTCACTCTTTCTTCAAGCGATTGAGTGTATATGCTTAAGTGTGGCACTACATATCAGGGACAAAGTGGCATTTGGGGTCCACTGGGACCTGTGAAGAGAAGGACCATCTATGAAGAGAAATTTTCATGCTGAAACGTGTTGTGGTTTGCAGGGTGCAGTAGGAACCTGGCAAGAAACATGTGAGAAAATGTAAGTTTTTAGCTTGTTTTTATGAGAAAGAGAGATGAGGGAATGGGGAGAGAAATATATGCTCTTGGTTGAAGTTTACACTATACAGAATGATCCAAGCAATGACTTTGGTATATTGGGTAGGGGGCACATACAGCAGTGCTCAAAGGTTATGTGGCTCTGTGCTCAGAAGTTACTCTTGGTGATCTCTGGTGATCATATAGGATGCTGGGGATTGATCGCAGGTCAGCTGCATGCAAGGCAAACACCCTACCTGTTGTACTGACTCCAGCCCTATGATTCACATTTTAAACCTCTTTTTTCTTCCTTCATCCTAAGTGGAATTAGCCATAAAACCAAAAATGTACTGTATGTTTATACTGTTTTAAGACTTGAAGAGTCATTTTACTGGGAAGTTAAAACTGCCTGGAAAGGTGGCTCAAGGTGTCAAAGCACAGGCCAGCTGAAGCAGCCCTGAGTTACGGCACTACATGGGCCCCCTACATACCCCCAAACACTAGAACCAAGCACTAGAATGTGAGTTGATGGCTGCCACCACTAGGAAGAGTATCACTGGTAGCACCCACACACACACACTCCATCTCCTGCACTTTAGGTGTGACCCTATTTTTTTAATTATATTTTTTTATTTTTTTGTATATTGTTGACAATAATATTTTAGGTACATATTAACATAAAAATCAGGGGGATTCCCATATCAAGTTATCCTCCCTCCACCTCCATTCCCATTTTACCACCTATATCCTCCTCCCTCTCCCTTGGGGCTGCCAGAATAGATGGTTTCCTCTGTGCCTAGCTTACATCTTAGTGGTCTTATACTTATTTGGTCTTGGTTCTTCCCTTATTTCCCCCTCTAACTGAGAGGTGGGACTAGATAGTTCCAGTTATGTGGTTTTGTTTGAAGAAGAGTGATAAACTGGGGTAACAATCAAATATGCCAAAAATGGGCGGAGTCCTTCTAGAGGCTCTCATCATCGGTTTGAGAGACAAAGGGGAAAAAGAAGGTGAAACACCTCAACAATGCAAAAAGAGGAATCAAATAAAATACCCAGTGAGCACTCCAACAATAAAGATAGGCACCACATAAAATCCATGGTCTTGGGATAAAAAAAAAA
This sequence comes from Crocidura indochinensis, assembly GCA_004027635.1. Lineage (NCBI taxonomy): Eukaryota > Metazoa > Chordata > Mammalia > Eulipotyphla > Soricidae > Crocidura > Crocidura indochinensis. The sequence goes on along the minus strand of PVKC010005421.1, from coordinate 1,935 downwards.
AAATGTGGCTGAGCACATAAAGAGAGAAGAAAAAAATATATAAATATATAAATGGAGACAATAATTTCAATAACCACACAAAACAAAGAGATTGGCAAATAGTAGATAGATAAATACAGAAAAAATCGTTTTGTGCTTTTTGCCATTTTCCCCTTCCTGCATAGGCACAATAAATATTGGGGTCATTCGAAAAGGAATTTCCTTGGCCTACAAGATATAGGGTTTCTCCACCCTTGGGGTATATTGTCATGGGATCAACTATAGACTCCGTTCAATTTCATTTACTCTCCCCTTGGTGCTTTCGTGATGTTTGGAAGACTTCTGCTCCATCCTGGGTGATCAAATCAGGTCTCTGTATCTAGAGATCTCAGTATCTGCACCGGTCAAGGGGTGGAACTTATGATGAAACCTTTCTTTGTGGTTTTAGAAGCTCTGTTCCCTCCGTGTCATTTTAATCTGTCTTCTGTGGTTGGTGGTCTTGTTCTTTGCGCTGATCCTAGGGTGGAGCCCAGGCTAGCGTCTTTCATTATGGTTCCAGAAGTCACACTCCATTGCAATAGTCTCAGATGGACATTTGGAACTGGAGTTCATGGTTGTCGTGCAGGCCTTAGCTCGAACCCTAGACTAGGGCTTTTTTATTGTGACCCCTATTTTTAAAAAGTCAGAACTTTTCTATTTTTTTAATAATATTTCTTTATTTTTTGTATATTGTTGACAATAATATTTTAGGTAGAACTTTTCTATTTTAAATAATTTTTATTGTGACCAATGTGAATTACAAATCTTTTACAGTAATATTTAAAGTACATAATGACATTGAACAGGGGTATTCCCACCACCAATGTTGTCCTCCCTCCACCCTTGTTCTCAGCATCCCCGTTGCCCCCCATACTGCTAGTATAACTAACTGGTCCCCTCTCTATATAGTTTGTTGAAGATTGGGTATCGATTCAGTTGTTGTTGAGTTTGGGTTTGGTGTTTAAGTCTTATCTTTTTGTTTGTTTGTTTTGTTTTTGGGCCACACCTGGTGATGCTCAGGGGTTACTCCTGGCTATACACTCAGAAATCGCTCCTGGCTTGGGGGACCTTATGGGACACTGGGGGATCAAACCATGGTCCATCCTAGGCTAGTGCACGCAAGGCATATGCCTTATGCCCTGCGCCACCACTCTGGACCCACGTCTGATCATTTTTTTATTTCTACTCAATGTTCATATGACTGTTTGGTTCTGGTACCATCCATTTATTCCCCTCAATTTACAGACAGAACAAGAAGATTCAAGTTATGTGGTTCTGTTTGAAAAAAAAAAAAGGAATGAAAAACAAACAAACTAAAAACCAGAAAGAGTCCTTTTAGAGCAGGAGTCCTCAAACTTTTTAAACAGGGTCCCAGTTCACTGTCCCTCAGACCATTGGAGGGCCAGACTATAGTAAAAACAAAAATTACGAACAAATTCCTATGCACACTGCATACATCTTATTTTAATGTGAAGAAACAAAATGGGAACAAATACAATATGTGGCCCGCGGGAGGACCACTCTTCTAGAGGTTATAAATATCGATATAAGGGGACCGGGTGGTGACGCTGGAGGTAAGGTGCCTGCCTTGCCTTGCGCTAGCCTAGGACGGACCGCAGTTCAATCTCCCGGTTTCCCATATGGTCCCCCAAGCCAGGAGCGACTTCTGAGTGCATAGCCAGGAGTAACCCCTGAGCGGCACTGGGTGTGAACCAAAAACCAAAAAATAAATAAATAAATATCAATTTAAAAAGAAGAAAACCTAACAAACACACATACATTAAACACCAACAACAAAATAAACAGAAGAAAGAAAAATAAACAAAAGACCAAAACCAGAAACTACAAAAAAAGTACCACAGCAACAAATACAACAACCAAACAATAACCACAAGAATGAAAGAATAAAAAAGAAAA
>PVKC010005420.1:0-33295 GCA_004027635.1 Crocidura indochinensis | reverse complement strand
TTTACGAATGTTAAACCAGCCTTGCATTCCTGGGATGAAACCTACTTGATCATAGTGGATGATCTTTTTAATGAGGCATTGTATTCTATTTGCCAGAATTTTGTTGAGGATCTTTGCATCTGCATTCATCAGGGATATTGGTCTGTAATTTTCTTTTTTCGTTGCATCTCTGTCAGGTTTGGGGATCAAGGTTATGTTGCCTTCATAGAAGGTATTTGGAAGTATTTCCGTTTTTTCAATTTCATGAAAGAGTCTTGCCAGGATTGGTAGTAGTTCCTCCTGGAAAGTTTGAAAGAATTTGTTAGTGAATTCATCTGGGCCTGGGCTTTTGTTTTTGGGCAGACATTTGATTACCATTTTAATTTCATTAATAGTGATGGGGGTGTTTAGATATGCTACATCTTCTTCCTTCAACCGTGGAAGATTGTAAGAGTCCAAGAATTTATCCATTTCTTCCAGGTTCTCATTTTTAGTGGCGTAGAGCTTCTCAAAGTAGTTTCTGATTACCCTTTGAATCTCTGCCATATCAGTAGTGATCTCTTCTTTTTCATTCCTGATACGAGTTATCAAGTTTTTCTCTCTCTCTTTCTTTGTTAGTTTTGCCAGTGGTCTATCAAGCTTGTTTATTTTTTTCAAAGAACCAACTTCTGCTTTCGTTGATCTTTTGGATTGTTTTTTGGGTTTCCATTTCATTGATTTCTGCTCTCAGCTTTGTTATTTCCTTCTGCCTCCCTATTTTTGGGTCCTTTTGTTGAGCACTTTCTATTTCTATAAGCTGCATCATTAAGCTACTCAGGTAAGCCGGTAAGCCCCTTCTTCCTTCCTGATGTGTGTTTGGAGAGCTATAAATTTTCCTCTCAGTACTGCTTTTGCTGTGTCCCACAAGTTCTGATAGTTCGTGTCTTTATTATCATTTGTTTCCAGGGATATTTTGATTTCCTTTTTGATTTCATCTCGGACCCACTGGTTATTCAGGATGAGGTTGTTTAACTTCCAGGTGTTAGAGTTTTTCTTCTTTGTTCCTTTGGAGTTCATAAATAATTTCAGAGCCTTGTGGTCAGCAAAGGTAGCCTGCAAAATTTCTATCCTCTTGATATTTTGAAGATATGTTTTATGTGCCAGCATGTAGTCTATCCTAGAGAATGTCCCATGCACATTGGAGAAGAATGTGTATCCAGGTTTCTGAGGATGGAGTGTCCTATATATATCCACTAGGCCTCTTTCTTCCATTTCTCTCCTCAGGTCCAGTATATTCTTGTTGGTTTCAGTCTGGTTGACCTGTCCATTGTTGACAAAGCTGTGTTGAGGTCCCCCACAATTATTGTGTTGTTGTTGCTGTTATTTTTCAGCTTTGTCAACAATTGTATTAAATATTTTGCTGGACCCTCATTTGGTGCATATATGTTTAGAAGAGTGATTTCTTCCTGTTCTACATACCCCTTGATTAATATATAATGTCCATCTTTGTCCCTTACAACCTTCCTGAGTATAAAGTTTGCATTATCTGATATTAGTATGGCCATTCCAGCTTTTTTATGGGTGTTGTTTGCTTGGATAATTTTCCTCCAGCCTTTTACTTTGAGTCTATGTTTGTTCTGACTATTCAGGTGCGTTTCTTGTAGACAGCAAAAAGTTGGATTGAGTTTTTTGATCCATTTAGCTGCTCTGTGTCTCTTAACTGGTGCATTTAGTCCATTAATATTGAGAGAAAGAATTGTCCTAGGATTTGATGCCATCTTTATATCGAAATTTGGTGTGTCTTTTGGTTGGTCTTGTCTTAAATTAGGTCTTTCAGTTTTTCTCCTAAGCGTGGGTTTGAGTCTGTAAAGTTTCTGAGCTGTTTTTTGTCTGTGAAACCATGTATTTTTCTGTCAAACCGGAAAGTGAGTTTTGCTGGGTACAGTATTCTAGGTGAAGCATTCATTTCATTCAGTCTTGTCACAATATCCCACCACTGTTTTCTGGCATTGAGTGTTTCTGGTGACAGGTCTGCTGTAAATCTCAAGGATGTTCCCTTGAATGTAATTTCCTTTTTTGATCTTGCTGTTTGCAGAATTATGTCTCTATCTGTGGGATTCGTCATTGTGACTAGGATGTGTCTTGGGGTATTTTTTCTGGGGTTTCTTTTGGTTGGTACTCTTCGGGCATGCAAGATTTGATCACATATATTCTTTAGTTCTGGAAGTTTCTTTGAATGATGTTCTTGACAGTTGATTTTTCCTGGAAATTTTCTTCCTGTGTCTCTGGGACTCCAATGATCCTTAAGTTGCTTCTGTTGATCTTATCATAGACTTCTATTTTCATCTGTTCCCATTCTTTGCCTATTTTTTCCATTGTCTGTTCATTTGTTTTAAGTTTTTTTTTCCAATCTCTCCCGCTGTATGGGGTTGTTATTTATCTCATCTTCCAAAGCACCAATTCTATTCTCAGCTTCTTCTACCCTGGTGTTGAGATCATTTATTTTACTATTCAATTCATTTACTGAGTTTTTCAGACCTGCTAGTTGACATGTTATTTCAGTTTGGAGTTTTGTGATTTGTGTCAACATATTTTCTTAGTTCTTATTAGTGTTCTGCTCAACTCGGTCCATGGTTTTTCTGAGTTCTTTGAGCATCTTTCATATTGTTTTTCTAACGTCCTTATCTGAGAGATTGATTAGTTTGTTGGTCATTATCTGGTCATCAGAATTGTCTTCTTCATTCTCTATGTCTGGCGCTGGCCTGTGTTGTTTCCCCATTGTCACACTACTATTGTGTGTTTTTCTACGTGTTGCGGTGGTATTTATTGGGTAGATGATGTGCACAGCCAGACACCTCTGGTTCTAGCCTTTCTGGGTGTGTCAATTAGCCTACAAGTGAGTGGAGTCTTCCGTGGATGAGGCCTCTGAGAGGATCAAATCTTGGGCCTAGGCTTACAGCAGAGAAGACAATCTAGAGAGAAATGCTGGGTTTCTGTGATCCAGCACAGTCCTTAGTGTGTTTTTTCCCTTCTTGTTGCATTGATGTGCTATCCTTAGAAAGAGCGCACGGCCACGTAGCGACGCGGAGCGGCCGTGTTCTTCTGCAGCCTACTATTAGCCCACTCCCAGGAGGTTCGGAGGTCAGCAGAGGACAAAGAAACACAAAGAAAAGACAAGACTTACAGTTCTTAGCAGTCAACCCTACTGGGCAGGCGTGGATACGGAGAAATTCTCAGGCTGATGTCACAATCAGGGGACCTTGCTCTGCAGAGTACTTGCGATAGCCGATTTTCAGTCTAATGAGGTATTCCTGGGTGTTTCGCCCTAGGATAGACCTCTGGGAGAGCGAGTCTTTTTTTGGGCCGGTTGGCCCACTCCCAGAAGGTCCGGAGGTCAGCAGAGGACAAAGAAACACAAAGAAAAGACAAGACTTACAGTTCTTAGCAGTCAACCCTACTGGGCAGGCGTGGATACAGAGACATCTGACATTGTTCAGTTATCTTTGGAATAGACATATCTTCATAATAAACAACAATGTACAATCATGCCTTACTTAGAACTAATAGTTAATTTAATAATGAAAGGGAGGTTGCAAACTCACACTTTATTGGGATATGACCCTGATATTATAGTCCTGCCAACATCCAAAAATGAAACTGAATCAATACTACTTACCACTCAGTGAATTTCTGCAAGGAGCTTTGGCTAACTTTTCAGGGGAACGTTCTTCACACTATCCATCAAAAAAGATTTAGACTTTTTTAGAACACCTTTTGTAATTTCTTCAATCATTCATACCTCTTCAATACCAGATGTGCCTGTGTTTTATATTGCTGGACTATTCTTAGGAAAAGTGAATCATTGGTCTCTTCCTGACCACAACTGTGTGATATAATTACAACTCTGTACAACAATTAGAACTTGCTATCTTAATTTACCTATTATCATATGTGTCAGGTCCCTGTATATTATGAGCAACTCTGCAAACATAGTTGACCTCTTTCTGGCCAACATTTAAAATTTTTTTATTTTAAATTTGAAATCATAGCTCTGTGTTACATTTCAGGAATTGTTACAGTTAAGAAATTTTATCTATGTTATTATTTATTTTGGTAACAAATTGAGATTACTTAGAGCATAGCCCAAGTCATACTCATATCAGATGGTGTATGTAGTCACTGCTCCACTGACTAGAATTTCTCCATCTTCATAGGTTTCCTTTACCTCTAAGTTACAATATTAAAATTTGGTAGTCTCTACTATGTAGTCCCTACAATAGACTTGGAGTGTTAAGGTGAAAGGAACATGTCACATTCCTCACATCAAAATAAATGCATAAACATGAAGAAAGTAGAAGAGGGCTACATACAGATAGGCCTCTTATACCAAACAGCCAAGTTATGAATGCAAATAAGAAGTTCTTTAAAGAATTTAAATGTGCTACTTCAATGAACCATAAAGCAAAACAAACACTGCTGAAATGGAACATCTGAATGGTCTGGATAAAAGATCAAACAAGTCACAGAATTGTCATAAGTCAAGACCTAATCCTGAGCAATATCTTTAATCTTTAATTCTGTAACAGCTAAGAGAAGGGAGAAAAGCTGGAGAAAAAACTTTGAAGCAAGCAGAGGTTGATTCATGAGATTAAAAGAAAAAAATCCAACTCTATAACATGAAATAGAAGGTGAAGCAACATGTTTGATGGAGAAACTGCTGTAAGTATTCCAGAAAATCTTGTTAGGATCTTTGATGTAGGTGGCTACACTAAACAAAAGATTTTCACTGTAGACAAAATAGTCTCCTCATATAAAAAGATGCTACCTAGGATTTTCATAGCGAGAAGTCCAAGTCTGGCTTCAAAGCTTCATTGAATAGGCCAATTTTCTGGATAAGGACTAAATTTCTTTGACAAAGTCAAATCCCACGTACCATTCCCAAACCATAGGGTTCTTAAGAAAGATGCTAAAATCAATCCTGCCTGTACTCTCTCAATTGAATATTAAAATTCTGGATAACAGCACTTTTTATTTTTCATATAAATAGGGCTTACTATTTAAAGCCAATTTTACTACTCAGAAAAAAATTTAAGATATTACTGCTCATTGACAATGCACCTGATCACTCAAAGTCACTTGGACAGGGTCTCTGGAAGTCCCTGCAAACTAGGGTTGAATACTAGTGCTCAAGATTTTGGTCCTATTCAGATCATGTAATCCTGGGGACAACCAGTTCACCTTGGCAGTACTGGAAGACCTCTATGGCTACACCCTAAATATTCAGATGATCATGGTGCCAGGTATTGAACCAGGGTATTGAACCTAGCACAGGCTAGGAATGCACCTTAGCTGGTATTATTTCCTCAGCCCTAAAATACATTAAAAAAATGTTGTGTTTGTATTGCTAAGACCACATCCATTCTTCATCCTATGGGAGTAGTTATGGGCCAGGAAAATGCCTTTACGGACTAGAACTCATGTGTGAATTCAATTGCTGGCACCAAATGATGACCAACCTGAGAACTGTTGGCAATGCCCCTTCCAAAAGAGTGATTGTGTTATTTTGCTTATTATTATTTAAGAAATATATTTCAGAGGCTCGAGAGACAGTACAGAGGTAGCAAAGAAGCAATTGCCCTGATTCAATCTTTTACACTGCATGTTTCTTGAGCATAGAGCCAGGAATAAGCCCTGAACACAGCTGGTGTAGCTCAACTGGTCCTTCATAAAAATATTTTTAAGGTGTGTCCTTATATGAGGAAAACTCTTCTCTTTCTCATTTTCTCATGCTGTCTCATTCTCTCTCTCTCACTCTCACACACACATATACACACAGAAAATTATAGTGTGAGGAGAACATAGTCAAAAGGAGACCACCTACTGACCTGAAGAGCATCCTTACCAGGAACCAAATCTACTGGTCCCTGAATCTTGACTTTCAATTAACAGCACTGTGAGAAAATTCATTGTTTTTAGGCTGTCCAGTCTGGTATTTTGCTATGCCAGTTTGAACTGATTATTATATCCTTCCTGCTGGAGAATTAGTGACATTTGGGGCAATGATATTATATGCCTAAAGATGGAAAATGAAGCCTTTGCATTCATTCAGTGGGAAGAACCTTGAGTTCTCTCACATGATCTGCATCTATTGCAGTATCCCTGAAAACTAAATGGCAATGATAAGATGTTTCTCAGATCACTGTAGACCAATTTCTGGATGGTTTGTCTTGTTTACTTTGGCATGAAGCCCTCCCTATAAAGCAAACTATTTGCAATAAAATATTTCACATGGGTCTCACTTTTTAATTGGGGAATTAAGGTCAGGATGTAAGGTACTGTACAGGAAGTAAGATACTTGCCTTAAACACAGATGATCTCAGTTTGATCTCTCACACCTTCTAAGGTTCAATAAGCACCAGATTCACTTCTGAGCATATCCAGGAGTAAGCCTTACTAAACACCTCTAATGTGGCTCAAAGTTCTAAATAAAACAAGCTAGGAGATTAAATCATAGAAAAAGTAACTGATCATAACAATGTGAATGAATGAGGGAAGTAGAAAGCCTGTCTCAAAGACAGGGGGGAGGGAGGGAGATTTGGGACACTGGTGATAGGAATGTCGCACTGGTGAAGGTGGGTGTTCTTTATATGACTGAAACACAACTGCAATCATTTTTGTAATCAAGGTATTTAAATAAAGATATTTAAAAAAAGAAAACCAAAAAGAAAAAAGAAAGAAAAAGTAACATGCCACAGAAACTCCAAGTAGTGGAATATTTCATGCTCTATGCTTCGAACTCTATGTTCACTTCAATTTTCAATTGATCAATTTAGTAATAATTTAAGAAAATCATGGTCAGAAACATGGCTGAATGGGGTTGAGTGTGTTATTTGCACATTGAGGCCCAGTTTGACCCTAAGCTTTACCAGGTGTGACCCCCTAACCACTGCACTCAAGTAACCCCTAAGCACTGCCAGTGGTGCTCTACCCCAGCCCATTCTCAACAAAGAATTTAAGAGGAAAATCAGGAATTTTCCAGTAGCAGGTAGGCAGAAGCCCAGGGCTTTGACTTGGTTCAATTTGCACAGCCACTTTAGTGGTACCCAGCTGCTAAACGCAACCTTTGGCTGAGAGGCGTTTTAGGAGAGTCTTGAGGTTTCCCTCTATCAAAGTACTTATTTTCCTTGTACGATACAGTTCTTCAAAAGATTCTAAGCCAGGTGCTTCTGTTTTTAGAATCTACCAGATTTTTGTTAGCATTTAGATTTTTAAAACATCTGATCTCTGTAGAGTGACCACTTAGTTGTTTGTAAAACTTAATAATGTGTGAGCAAAGTATTTATTTTCCTCACCTTCCATTTCTCAACATTCCTCCTTTCAACATCCCTAATTTCTGGAACATTTTTTAAAATTTTACTCTCTGCCAACTGTAAAAGTCAAGGATAGTACAAAAACATTCAGGCTGGCCCATTGCCAGTGAATTCTGCTGGAGGGAATGTTCAGCGTTGAGCTAGGACTGTATATGGAATATCACCTGCATTAGAGGGCACACGAGTTTGTCATTATATAGCCTCCTGATTCTCGCTGTGCAAATAGAAGCTTCAAGTGACCTTTTAATTTTACTCTGATATAACAAGGATGATCAAACAAAATGTTTGTACATTGTATATTAGCATTCTGATTTTTATGGAAAAACTTGGCTTCATTTAATTATTCATGTTTACCTTTGAAATTATTTTGTGGGTCAAGTATTAGCTAGTGGTAAAGCATAACTCAGGACCAGAACAAAAGCACAGCAGATAAGGAATTTGCCTTGTATAAGGCTGACCTGGGTTCGATCCCTGACATTCCATATGCTCCCCTGAGCCTGCCAGGAGAGATTTCTGAGCACAGAATCAGGAACAACCACTGGGTATCGCCCCTAACAAAATAAAACAAAAATCTTTATAACTCATATATGAAAAGCACTAGGTGCAATCTGTGACATCACAAACTATGTAGAGAAAGATATAGTATGTTGCAGGTAGTTCCCAGTAATTAGCTACCCCAGGGCTAATTTACTGGGATAGATGGATAAATTTCTATGTCTTTGTTTTCTAATCCCAGACTTAAAAAAATGTAAAAAATAATTCTTTTATAACAAACTTGGTTTCTGAAGGCAAATATGTAAGTCTAAACAGACAAGATGCTTTATTTGTCACATGGTAAAAGAAGATGCCCAGTGGATATTTGTTGGTAACAAGGATAATTCTGAATGCATTCTTTGCCAGAGAAATCTCAGTGAAAAGTAGCTATTTCCCAAGGCACTACATGTTCAGGCTCCAATATTAAATCAGCAGTGGTTAACTTGACTGAGGGAACTAGACAGAGGTCAATGGAGGAGCGAGCCAGAAGCTGGAAGTGGAATATTGCTGGCCTGCAGCCCTGTTTCTAGTAACGACCCCACCCTGTCGTTCCCAAGAGAACAAATGTACACTTGATAACCGAGCAGGTGGCATGGGCTGCAGTAATAAACAGCTCCTTTCCTGTAAGGGAGCACTGAACTAGGTTTATGGATCTCTGGGCTTTCCTGCGGGGAAGCCATTATGTCCAGTTAAAATTGTAACTGAAAACATCCATCTTAGTCTCAGCAATTCTACTTAGGCACAGTTCAAAATCTCCTCAGCATGCTCCCCTCGTGGATGTATTTGAAAAAACACATACAATCATCTTCTGGAACAAATGGGAATATGGGAAAAGGAAAAATCATTTAATTTGTCTGTGTATGAAATAGGACTGTTGTGGATTTGCTTCACCTGCAAGTAAATGCCTTAATGCTAAAGAGAGAAAGTCTATGGTATTCCATGTGTCTCTGCCCCTGTTTTTCATTTGTTTACTTCCTCTATTTCCCTAATGAATTCCATAGCGTTGGCATTCCAACAATTGAAAGGATTTAAGATCAAGCTCATTATTTAGAGCCAAAAGGTTACAATCAACCTACTCCAACAATCAACCAGTATCCTTTTGTTTACTTGAAATATCAGGAAAATACCATGTGCTTAAATGACTCAGAAAGTTATTTTCATAATTGCTTATTGAATTTTCCTAATTAATCAGAACTCTTTGGCACAAAGACCTCAACTGTTTAGACCTGAGACACAGAGTTGGCAAAAAGAAAATGTGTCAGCAGATTTGTCTTTCGTGCAATCTCTGTGCTACCTGGCACCAAAAGTACTTTGTATATCTTGATTAAGATTACACACAATGGTTAATTAGCAGAGCTTTTCTTTGTCTGTAGATACTTATTTAGACGCTGTGACATTAATGAATCAAGGAACGAGAATTTCCCTACTGTTGTATGCAAGAAAAAGAAAGCAAATTTGACTTGTTTTCCAAAGGATATCCCTTGTGCTGACCATATTCCATGGCGTGAGCCCTGTGATACCACAGCCAAAGACTCATGCTGGCCAAAAAAAATGCTGACCCTACTGAATTTGAGTGTGTCAAGAAGTTTGATGGCGAATGAAGAGCGACTGTAGAGTTAATCTCTTATTTATTTTATACTGTGATAATCCAGCCTCAGAGTCACAAAATTTAGGAAGTTAAAAGAATTAACAGCAAAAGAAATTTTCTTCCTTAGATCATCTTTTTGTTTTGACAGATAGCAGAATAAACTTAGTGAAGGCTCTGTTCAAAATGCATTTCAGTAAGTCTAGTTAAATGCCTCTATTTAAAACATATATTTAAGTCGATACAAGATAGAATATTCAGAATTATTCATTAATAAAATTGATTTAGGATTTATATTTTTTTAGACTTGGGTTAGATTAAAGTATGTTGGTGAGGAATAATTTAAAGGTCATTTTTCAGCATATAAAATCTTCTATAAACATTTTTAGTAATAACACAATTAAAGGAAACATTTAGGAATATTGCAAAATATTCAGCTTAGATGAAAATAATTTCCTGAGAATTTAACTATCAGAATAATTTATCAAAAGAAAATTCTAAAATATTTTCCCTAAGGTTAAGCTATGATGCATTTCATTTTTCCAGGACAGTTTTTTAAGAAAATAGAAAAACATAATGTATAATTTCAGAATATAGACTTTTCTGAGTGTGCTTACAAATTTCTTAAAAAGTACTTAATATATGTAAACCTATTAATTATATTCCAGTAGAGTAAATGGAAAAATAAGCACAGTTTTACAGAAGCTTTCACCACTTCATAGAAAATAAGCATCTCTCAGCATACATGTTGTTACTATAAGCTCTGTAAAATTGTTGGCATAGATTTTGGCTCTTTTTCTTCATGAGCCTAACTGTCCATGAACTCATATTTGGAACTCTGAGCAATTACATAACTCATTTAACAGTGCCAAGATCAGTACTATTTGTTGTTGAGTGTGGTTTGTTTATGAAAAAAATAGTGATCATATATCATATCAGAAAAGTGCCCAGAAAAATGAGGTTAGATATTAAAATTGTCATGGGACATTTTGAGAATAATTTCACAAAAGATATGATATTTTACTAATGAATGAAGACAGGCTTAACTCCTGTAATGTAATTTTATACTAATCTCGGGGAAGCAATAGAGTCTGCTGAAGGATTTATGTACCAATAACCCATATCACTATTTCCGAGTAAAATAAATCATAGCCACTCAACAGATATTTTGCTCATGCCTTTTCACATCTCTGAAATTAATGGGTGTGTGTGATAAAATGATATTTTACAAAAATAAGTTGAGAGAAGGATAAGTTGAGAGAGTTTATGACAGGCGTGTAAAAGAAGGGAAAAATAACAATGCACAAACTAAACAGACAGAAAGTTGTTCCAGCAGAATAAGGAGAAACAAGATATGGTGGTGCCTCCCAGGGGAGAAAGAGTTTCAAGGACATGGCTGCATGCTTGAGTCAAGGGCAAAAGAAAGAAATTAAAATGACAAGGACTAAACAAGACTAAATAAGATTTGACAATGGCAACATCGGTGACATTCCTGATCAAAGATTGAAGCTGGGCAAGAGAATGAGAGATGGCACACATATGAGGAAATAGAGACAGAACAATAACCTAGGTATTTCCTTGAATATTTGAATAGTGGTTGTGAAAATTTACACACACCATGGCAGAACAGAGGACGATGGATGCTAAAATTCAGCAGAAATGAAACCCACCTCTGTCTGATAGTGGCTGTGAGCAAAAGGACAACAACCAAACCTTCCTCCTTGGGACTCTCCCTGAGCTCTTGAGTGCATTTGCATTGCTCCTCCTGAAAGTGTTCCGGACATAGTCTTATTTTATTTTATTATTTTCTTTTTTCCCCTATGGGCTGGGGAATGGATTCCCTCAGGTCTGAAGCTTATGATTCCGGTGAACGATACCCTAGCACAGTATAATTTTGAATAGCATTCATATCCTATACTGAGTTCACATCATTAGTTTCTGAACTGAAAGACAAAGGCACATGGCATTGAACTTGGGCTGCTTTTGCTATGTTTTGCCTAGGTAATTAACAATGCCAAAATGGCTTCTAATGGCATACCATATGTTTTCCTATGTGACATGTGAACTGCACATATATTCTGAATTTACAGATACAGAACAACAAATGGGCCCTACTGGCACACGAGTACTAAGAACAGGAGAACAATGACTGAGTCTCACAATGGTTCTTAAACTGCTCTGACCTAGCAGACATCACTCCACACACATTTAATTGATCAAAGCAAGTAGTCTGCCAAAGATGGGTCATAGGGCAAAAGACACTTGCAACAAGACAATCTAGCACAACTTTAACATTTTCAACACCACAGGAAAAGGAAAACAAAATGTTCTACATCTCTTCAATTTATTTACTAATGCACTCATAATATGAATATACAGCCTAGCCTTTCTCTTTCTCTATGAATCTATATATTATAGTGCCAGCGATAGAACCCATTTAAATTTCATCTATATCATTTAGTACTCTTGAAATTATTATCTTAAATTAGCTCATTAAATATAGACATAAATTTTTTAAACCATTCTCTAACTATTCTGTCTTTCCCTCTTTTTGTTGTTTTCATATAAAGTCATTCAGTAGTTTAAAACATTTTATAGGCATTTTTCTAGTGGACATTTTTAGGAATGTTAATGAGCTGAAACAAATGCCATCCCAACAAAACTGACTGTTTTAATTCCTTTTCTTTTTTATTTTAAATAATTCTTATTTTGACCAAAATGGATTGCTAATCATTCACAATAATATTTTAGGTACATAGTGACATGAATTAATAGTCTATAAAACAAGATTGATTTTCATTTCTGCTGCATCAGATCACTTGCCTGGAGAACTAAGGCAATACTCAGGAGAGTTGATGCATTTCTGGAGTTTTACTTCCTAATTCGTTTCATTGTGAAATTCTGGGAGTGACCAGTTAAATCTCTTTTCCAATTCTATTTTTTCAAAGAAATTTTCCAAAAATTTTTATGATGTATCAAGAGAGCAGTTTAAATAATATCCCTTTTTAAACATTAATAAGAATATGTGTTTGCCTTGCATGCAGAAGGATGGTGGTTCAAATCCTGGCAATCATATGGTCCCACGAGCCTGCCAGGAGTGATTTCTGAGTGTAGAGGAAGGAATAACCCCTGAGTGCTGTCAGGTGTGACCCCAGAACCAAATATATATATATATATATATATATATATATATATATATATATATACACATATATATATATGAATTCAAACATTAAATTTAAGATTAAATTCCAAAGCCAAGTCAGCTGCACCCACCATCAACAACCACTGCTTTGATAATGGCCTAACTTTATTATTCAACTATGGAGCAGACATATCAAACTGACAAAAACTCTATTTATGCCAGAATTTGTGTTGATATCTCCTGGACCTTTCAGGAGTGAAAAGGTCACTTTACATTGTTATGGGCACTTCTCCAAAGTCATATCCCCTGTCTTCTCATACTTCTGCAACTCCTGACAGCCATAGCCATACCCCACAAAAGCCACAGTAGCAGCCATAAAGATTGATATTCCTGGACTTTGTGACAACTCCATTTATTTCAATATTGTCATCCCAGTAGTAGCACATGAATTCAGATGTCAACATGGATTTAAAGACATCTAATGTTCAGAAACAAAACATGAAACAGAAAATCAACTTGCAACAAATGAATTAGCCGACCTTCTGACAATGATTTAATGACCCCATTACAGGATACATTAACTCTAACACATTTTCTTATTACTATACTTTTAAAAACAATTTTATTTCCACTTATCTATAATCAATATAAAATATATTAATTCCTGGATAGGCCTCAGAATGGGTAGGAATATGAGGACAATAGTGGAGGGAATTTTACATTAGTGGTAGAATTTGTCTTGGAGCAAATGTATTATGAGCAACTATGTTCTTTAAGCAAAATGGTCATTAAATAAGGTAATTTATTTTTTAAAAAATTAAATGTATTTATTATGTAACAATCTGAAATCTTAGATAAACCAAATATTTTAACAATATTTCTAACACTAGTTTGCCTGCTCATAATCAGTCTCTCTCTTTGTCTTTCCCTTAAGGGTCTTCTCACTGCCATCCAAACACTTTAGTGCAGAAACTGACCCTAGCCTTTGCCCCCAGAGTAAATCAGTCATTGTAAAGCTTTTTTTCTAATCTTGCCAACTATATCAACTCAGAAATGGCTCTTTGGCTCAATCCTACTAATAAGAAAGAAGTCTGTCTTCAAAGAAAAGTCCTTTCTCACTGACAAAAAAGCCACATAAAAGAATTTCATTTCTTCTCTTCTTCCTGACATTTCCATGTTCTGAAGTGATGCCTGGAACAGCTGAAAACAGTTTTTAGCACTGTGGGAGGAAGCTAAAAGTGAGGGTTTAAGAGGAGTGAAGAACTTGGTTTTTGATGACCTTGGCAAGCACAAATCAACCACCATGAACAATTCTTTGACTTTTTTGAAGTTCCTTAGTTAGTGAATGTATTTCCTTAGTGAGTGTAAGATGGCTTAAATATCTGTCTGAAAAAAGACATTCTAACTCAAACAAGGCAGCCAGAAATAGAAAAGGGCTTTCAGAGGTCAGAATAATAGTAAAATAAACAAGGCTCTTTTTGCCTTTTACAATACCAGGTTCAATTCTTTGCACCCCATATGGTTTTCCATATCGGCCAAAATTGATTCCTGAGTACATAGAGTCAGGAATAAGTCCTGAGTAAAGTCAGTATGTCTCCATATTAAGCAAAAGATATAGAGATCAGTCAAACTATCTCCTGATGAGCCCAAAATCATTATTGGGTTTCTACAAACATAATTCAATCTAATATATATATATACATTTATATGTATATGTGCGCATGTGTGTTACATAAAAACAAAATCTTTATACACGTTCCTTTTTTGACTTTTAGACAGCTGTTTATCTGTGCTCAACTATTACAATGGTTGCCAAGTTAAATCGCACTTAAATCTTGAAGTAAAGAGGAATAGACAGATAGTTACAGTATAAATTCATAGACTTTAAATCAACAGAATATATCCTAGTACACACAACACATTATTTTCCAGTGATTTCCACAATTCTCATTTTCATTGGATCATAGCATAAGTAAAAAATGGCTATGACAACTTTAATGTACTTCCCACAGGGCAATTAGAGGAGCTATACAATTATGTTTAAGCATTAGTCAGTTGATGTGAAATATAAACACATCTACCTTATTTGCAAAAAAAAAAGGGGGGGGGCATACAAAAAACTCAAATTGATGAATGTCACAGCTAGTAAAATATTATTTCCATCACCGGTTTCAAAAACTCCTTATTCCAAATTCTTCATTCATGTTTGTGATACAACATTCATTGACTTGAATTACTTTTTGTGTTTCTTTTCTTTCAATTATTTAAATGCCATGGAAGTATAAATAAAATAAATATCTAACTCAAATAAGCTCATGCCTATAATATAGAGAATTATAAAAATTAATAAGCATGAGCAAGATTCACAGAATAAAAATTTTCTGATTTTCCAATTCATTCAAGCTTTCCTTTGGGTTATGCAAACTTGTAACAAACAATTATAATCCAAAATCCTAGATAGATGAACTATTCAATTGAAGAGAATCAAGGTTTTTATTGTTGTTATTTTTCACTTTAGATTTTTACCCTGAATGCTACAATATAAAAGTGCAACATTGCCTTCGAATTATAACATCTTTTAAAACAACATATATATTACATTTTCTTTATAATAAAAAATGATAAAAATTGCATCTTCATATAAAAATGAATTAAACACATTTCCATATGTTTTTATTTTTTCCTGAATCCCTGATAGAGGAAGACAAAAATAATTGCTAGGAACTCCTCAAAATTTCTATTATTAACACAAGAAAATGTTGAAACCAGAGCGATTACTCAGGTATGGTGGTTACGCTGCATGGTGGCTGAGCCATGTTTGATACATATGTACTCCAAATCCACTAGGAGTAATTGACAGGAGTGATGACAGAGTGATGACAGAATCCACTGCTGCTGGGTTTGGCCTGAAACAAAACAAAACAGAACAAAAGAAACAAAATAAGCAAGAAAATAAGAGTTCAAAATGTAAGTATCATTGATATAAGGAAAAGCAACCTTTAAGATTAAAGGCAGCAGGTAAAAACAAGCACTGCCTTTTATTAAAGAATTTCAGAGACTGAAATAACTAATAAAATTACTTCATAGGTATGTGTTCTTTTTTCTAAAGATATTATAATAAAACTTGGAGTTTAAAATAAGATAAATTTATTGTCAAGCATCCCAAATTCAGTGAGTTGGTAGAATGGTATTTCTTTCTGAAACTTTTAGGAGTGAACTTTTAGGAGTGAACATTTCCCTGCCGTTTTCAGTTCTAGGAACCAGCTACAGTCTTTGAAAATTGAGCTCATTCCCCTTCAAAGACAGTCATGCTGTATCTCTCAACATGCATACGTTCTCTGTCACACCCCTACCTCTGAGGCTCACTTTCCTTTCCCACTTTTAATAATAATATTGGGCCCATATTACATCCCTGTCTACTCAATCACCCATAACTGCATCTGCCACCTTAATTCCCCTTTGCATGCCAACAAACAGCATTTGCATTGGTTCTGGGGATTAGGATCTAATTTCTTTATGGATAATTATTCTCTCTACTACAAGCTCTTTATTAAATGACATAGGAAAAATATGAATATATATATTTTTGTTTTGTTTGGGAGCCACACCTGTTTGTACCCAAGGCTTATACCTATCTGTGCTCAAGAATCACTCCTCTTAGAGTGATTAGGTGACCATATGGAATGCCCAGGCTTGAATTCAGGTTAGCCACATGCCAGGTTTTTGCCCTACCCTCTGTATTATCTCTCTAGTCCCTAAAAATACAAATAAATCACTTAGTAATAGACAAAATACTTAGGATAAAAACTTTTCTGCAAACTCACCAATGTACCATGTTATACAAAGTTATTTATAGTTGCATTTCAGACACATGTTTCAATACCAAACTCATCACTAGTGTCAACTTTGCCCCCAACAATAGCGCCAGTTCCCCTCCCACTTCCAAACTCCTTTCTATAATAGTCACTTTTATTTTTTTTAGGCACTGTACTTTATAATACTATTACTAATGTAATAGTACACACTTAATACTTAACACAATTTAGCACTCCACCTGAGTGACCAATTTTTTTCCACTTTTGGTTGTCTCACTGTTCCCCTGCCCCTTACCTTCCTTCTGGTAATCTTCTTGTTGAAGACTGTTTCTCAGTTTTCCAATCATGCCGTGTCTGTTGTTCTCCTCTGACTAACCCCAATCAGCATGCTACTCTTCAGAATAACATGGACTTTTTAAAGTGAAAACTAATTTTTGAAAAAGCACCTTTTCCAAACCAGATAGTGTTTAGACACAAATACATACATAATGATCAGGATATACAGCTAATAAACTCACACTAAAATGTAGTGAAGGGGCCATAGACATAGTACAATGAGTAGGGCACTTGCCTTGCAAACACTCAACTAGGTTTTGATCCCTAATATGCTATTTGTTTTCCCAAATCTCATCAGAGTAATCCCTGAATGCAGAGTCAGGAGTAAGTCTTGAGCACAGCTGACTGTGACCCAAAACATTTTACAAAGGAAATAAATAATAAAATATAGTGCATGGAGTAAGAAGAAATAGGAAATAGAAATCAAATACATAGGGTTAAATGGGTCCTGTACACTATAGTGGTAATAAAGGGCCCTAAGAGTGACTGGGGAGGCTTGGGTAAACCTTACCCTGCTAGAGCACTGTAGCACCCTGGGGCCCTTGGTTAAACTGTTTCATAATTTACTCCAGAATTACCTGGAAGGATCCCTGAGGACTGCTTGGGAGCATCCCTATGAAACAGAATATAGGAAAAAGTTTCTACAGAGAGAGAGAGAAAAAACGAGGATCTCCAAGACACTGTAGCTTGAAGTCATCAGACGAGGACAGAATGGAGGGGAGGAAAATATGACTAGATTATGGCTAAAAATTAAGTGTTTTTTTTTCTTTTCTTTTTTTTTTTTTACAAAATTAGTTTAGCCCTGCATTTTTCCTAACCTTACCCAGTTCACTTCCTAAAGTCTTTTGCTTTGTTTTGTTTTGTTTTTTTCATTTTGATTTTGGGTCACACCCAGTAACAGTCAGGGGTTATTCCTGGCTATGCACTCAGAAAGCGCTCCTGGTTTGGGGAACTATATGGGATACTAGGGATCTAGCTAAGGTCCCTCCTGGATCAGCCCCATGCAAAGCAAATGACCTACCACTGTGCTATCACTCAGGCCCCACTTCCTAAAGTTTTTATTAAGATTTTAATTCACTGGTGGTACAGTTTGCTATAGTGGAATTTTTTAAAAATTTTTTCAAGAAATATCACTAAAAATTATTACTGTTGAACACTTTATAAGAATCTTGTGACAAAATATATTACTAGAGATAATGCAATTTATATTACCAGCCAATACCCATTCCAGGCTATGTAATAACCAGCTCAATGAAGTTCTTTGGATAAAGATATATCTGGAGGACTGAGACCAAACAACTGAGAGAGAAAAAAGGAAAGGACTAAGCTCAAGTTTTACCTAGGTCTTACATTTGGAAAAGTTCTTAAAGTT
This sequence comes from Crocidura indochinensis, assembly GCA_004027635.1. Taxonomy (NCBI): domain Eukaryota; kingdom Metazoa; phylum Chordata; class Mammalia; order Eulipotyphla; family Soricidae; genus Crocidura; species Crocidura indochinensis. The sequence goes on along the minus strand of PVKC010005420.1, from coordinate 15,180 downwards.
GTTTTAAGATAAATTATTTCATCTCTTCTTGCTATGATCAGGAAATAAAAGGGACTGTATTCAAACACTCTCAGGAAGTTAGATTTTTAGATTAAGATAGAAAGTGTAAGGTTCCTGAAAGAAAAACAAATCCAAGAATTTTATAGGAGTCTTGGGAATTTGAGGAGTAAAAGGCTCACAATCATAAATTTTTATAATAAAATCTTTTTAAAAGCTTCTCAAATCAACTAATTGGCTCTAATGGCTTTTAAATGTTCTGAAACTTTGTATAACTTTATCTAATACCCTAATGTGACAAAAGTAAAAACAGTAAAAAGTAAAATCTTTAAAAGCATATGCTCACCTAAAATTCTGTCATTCACATTACCAAATAATTTCTCTCATATGCAGAATATGAGCAATGCAAAAAATGATCGAACTGGGAAAAAACCAACAACAAAATTATCTCCAATTCTGAGAGATAATGTAGTGGATAGGGTGCTTCCCTTGTACATTGTACCCATGATTGTTCCCTGCACTCCTTTTGTTCACCACCACCAGTGTTCGATCCCTAAGCTCAGATCAAGTCGTAAGCTCTAAGCAGCAGTAGGTGTAAGGCCCTCCAAACAAACAAACAAAAAATAATAAAATAAAATAACTCCTAGACTCAAGGAAAACTATGGTATTTTCTAGAGGGGAGCAGGCAGAGATGGAAAAAATGGGTAGAAGGGTCTTTTTGTATTTGCTTTTGGTTTATTTTGCCACATTCAGTGATAGGTGGTGGTTATTCCTGGCCCTTCACTTAGGAATTACTCCTAACTGTTCTCTGGGGATCACTTGGGATTCCTGGGATCTTAAAATTGTTTCAGGATAAATTATTTTATCTCTTCTTGCTATAATCAGGAAATAAAAGGAATAATAATATAAGGAAATAAAAAGAAATAACCTGATTGTCTATGTGCAAAGCAAGCACCCAATCCATTATACTACCACTCCAGGATCTTTTAAAAGAGTGGGCTAGTATTAGAACTTTGGTGGTGGATATGGTGAGTATTCTACACATATTCAATATTAAGCTAAGCTCCTGAAATTCCATAATACTTTAAGTAATAATAAATATATAAGATAAATACTCCTATCTTTGTAGATATGAAAAATAATGGTATAATATAGGAGCATTATAGTCACAAAGGTTTAGATAATTTTTTTCTTTTATACCATTGTTTATTAGCTTTTTGTGTCTTTTAAATAGATTTATAATAAAGTCTTATATTTTATATAATCAATACATTGTAGTACTGACTTTTCCTTTCAGGTATAATTTGTTAGGTTGTAATTTGAAATAACTAATTCTCAGTTGCTTTTATTTCTTTTTAGTTTCTACTTACATAATTAACTTCAATGAACAAAGCAAAACCTAATAAAAAGTATATCTAACAGAGTATAAGAAAAATATTCCCTCTGTGTATTTTGTTCTGATTATATTGAGGGAATCATGAATCAGAATGCTGGGAACTTATTCTAACAAACCAAGATTAGGAAGATTCTGAGCAGACAAATCAACCTTATGACATAGGAAATTAGAATTTCCCAGCATGAGTCTTAAAACACAGGACATGAACATGAATCAGAAATAAAATGGATATAATCAGAAAAATAGGAATTCCTTTCAAGTAGTAAAATGAAGTTTATTAGTGTTAAGATAAATGACAACCTTTATTCATTCAAAAAGCTAATAAATTCTTATGAAAATATGCCATGTGCCAAGCAAGAAAAGCAAAAGTTCCCAATGACCAGTACATCCTTTCTTATACACTTGGTGTAAAAAGAGTATAGAATAAAATTTAAGGGGACATGGTAAAAAAATTCCAGGTGAAGCAATATATTTGCATCTGAACATACATGCTCAAAAACTAAAACTGATATAGGCAAAAAAAATATGTTACAGACATAAGATTTCTTATCTATTTGAGCTTAAAATGTAAATGATTAAAATAAAACATAAAAATTGTATTCTCTGCTATCCATATTATACCTGTAATGTGCATTCTTTATCTTTAATCCATTCTCCCTTTCAGTTTTCTAAATAAATCTATTTGACTTCACTAAAATATTTTAAAAATAAATGGAAAACAGTTATATTTTGGTAAAATGAAATAAAGTAATCAAAACCACATGTGAATTGAACAAAGAATATTATTAAACAAAAAATACATAAACCAGTCTTTCAATCACAGAGGAAGACATTCAACCCAAGTGTATCTTTGGAAGAGGGAACTGAGAGCCAGGAATGTGATGGTAGATGTTGGCATATACCCTGGCTTTGAGAGTATAGAAGCAAAAACTAGACCTCAGGGGCCCGGGAGATAGCATGGAGGTAGGGCGTTTGCCTTTCATGCAAAAGGTCATCGGTTCGAATCCCGGTGCCCCATATGGTCTCCCGTGCCTGCCAGGAGCAATTTCTGAGCATGGAGCCAGGAGTAACCCCTGAGCACTGCCGGGTGTGACCCAAAAACCAAAAAAACTAGACCTCATACAAATCTCTCTGAGTCTGTCCTTACTTTTGACCATAGGCTAGGAAGACAGAGGAAACCAACTGTGAAAATAACGGTCTTCATGTGACCTTTAACAGCACACATCATGCAAGAGCAGGAAGTATTTTCCGCTCCACTCTTCTTGCCCTTCACTGCAACCTCAACCTCAATTGAAAATGCACTTCACAACTTAAAAAATTCACTTATTCATCCATTAAACATTTATTAAGCACTTAAATAAATGTGAACAAATGTGTTATGAATAACAGATTCCATAGTGAACAAGATAGTCCCAGCCCATTATTCCAAAAAATTATAGTGCCCATGTTGAACATAATTTACCAACTATTTGCTTGAGTTTCCTTGTTTCTGGTTATCTGGTGGTTATAAAACAAGTATGACACTGTCTCTGCTTTCTAGGAGCTGAGTTTGCAAAAACATATATATATATATATATGTTTCTTGATATATATGTAAATATATATATTTGAAATATGAAAATATGAGGCAGTATGCAGTTAACAACAGAACTGAATGCAACTAAACTCTTGAATGTACACTTATATAACAATACTTTCTCAGACACAGCTACTGCTTCTCAGCATGGCAGTCAGAGACCCAACCAGGTAGTGACAGACAGGTGGTGTCATCCTCTGCCATCTGTCCCTGGGGTGCATGAAACAGAAAGGCAGACATTCCTGGAATTTGCAAAAAGAATAATAACAACAACAACAACAACAATAATAATAATAATAATAATAATAATAAAGAAAAATGCACTAAAGTGAATAAGTATAAGAGAATCAAAATTTCCAATTAAGGGTAAAAGTTCAATGAAATTTTATCATTGAAGAGAATATAACTGGTTTAGTTTAAAAAAAATTTACCCAAATAAAGCAGGAAACAAATTTACAAAATAGCACCGTTAAGAACTAATTTGCATAAGCCAGACAGGTAAGAGCTACTTTGTAAGCTTTGCACAATCACAGGCACTATGAGGTTCTCTGACTACCACCAAGAACAAGCCCTGGAAGTTTACTGGGAGAAGTCCACTAAGTATGGCCCCCAAATTTTTTCCAAAATTTTTTTTAAATAAAATAGCTTTTAAGAGAATCATATAACAGAGACATATTTTCTCCCTTATTTCACTCCTGCTCAATAACTTAATCAGAAGAACTAAGATGAAAAATGGAATGTCTTTTTCTTCAAGCTCATATTTGCTCTTTTCTCTTTTCTCTTCTTTTTTAGTCTAGCTTTGGGGCTATTCATGGCTATATAATCAGACACCATTTCTGATGGAGTTTAGAGGATTAAACCAGGTGAGCAATATGCAAGTCAAGTGCTTGAACCCTTCTACTATCTCATCTCTCCAGTGCTTTCCCTTCTTTTTAGAGCACAGTTTCCCTGAGTTAGACTTGCTCTCTTTTCACACATTCCAAAAGTATGTTTATCTGTGTCAAATCCAGTTGCAACTTTGCTACTTCCAATTTGCTTAAAGCCATTGGTTAAGGATATACTTCACTATTCAACTCTAGTCAATGACTGGCTTATTTTATCTTCTGATTCAAGTCATTTTTTTCACTTTAAGGAACCATCAGTGGATTCTATTGCTTGTGAATATAAGATTCACCTCACAGAGAAGGAAGCAGGGAATATGGCCTGTCAACTGTATTATGAACAACCCTGTAATCATAGTGTTTAAATAAAGTAATTAATTAAAGAAAAACAAGGAAAAATGTGCACAGATGTAAAAAATGGGAGGAGGGATTCACTGTAACCATAACACTGACCACATGTCAACAGACCCTTTCTATAAAGAAGCACTTTGTCCCTATTTTTTTCTCTCACCCTCACATGAAAGCAGTTTCCACCTCCTTATGTCATTCCAAACCAAACAGGTTGTATGCTGCTAATTACTGAGTACTCAAAGTCCTAATCCTTCACACCTTGGTCATTAGTCAGTCTAATAATAATGTGAGAAATCTAAAGAGCAAGAACTGTCACACTTCCAAACAGCTGTTCTAACCATCCTCTGGTCACCGGACACAGTTAAAGTCCTACTATTTAGGTATTTATGTCTAAAGTCTTATTTTTCTCCCTTGCTATATTTTTATGTCCATTTCCCCAATATAGTCAAAATAATGACTCAATTATATCTTCAAAAGCAAAATGTAAAAATAATCTATGCTATTTACTCTACAAGAACATGTTTATAAGCATAAACTTATCAATGACAACTCAGAAATATTACATTAAGTTCTTATTAAAATACTTCAAACTTCACCAATACCGTTTTTTTTTTTTTATGAACTTATCATCGTACAGTGTTTGTTAGGCTTCCAGGAGTCTCCACATTACAATGACTCTATTCAGATTTTGATTGCTCCTACTCTGTGCAGCCTCAAAGGACCTGTGCTGGACAGAGCATGTAAATTTTTGAATGAAAACTATGCACAATGAGAAATAAAAGCATTCTGGGAGTGAGTGAATCTTGAGACAACTCTATTGTTTAAAATGTACCTTTGCTTATATTTAACAAAAAACAGATCACAGCAATATCTAATGTTACTCTTTTCAAAAAGAAAAATAATAATATTTTGAAACAAAACAAAATAAAGATTGCTTTATCTTCCAAAGCCAGAAGTGTAGAGGTAGCGGCATAGTGGCTGACCTCAGTTTTCAGTATATTCTCCGTTCTAAGGACATTGACAGGAAATGGTCAGCCTGGAGATACAATGAAAGGAAACTCAGCAGTGAAGGTTTCGCTGATAACATGTGATTTGAAGTCAGTGAACAGACTTAATGACCAGTCACTCACTTAAACCAAAGTGTATAATAATCCTAGTATGCCATTAAAATCCTGTTATAAAATCAAAAGGAATATCATACCTGATGAGGCAGGCAGTATAGGACATTTTCTTACTAATAATGGGGTTGCACCAAATGTATTGATATTAAGGTGTAATTTCACAAATATTTTGTTTATTTTGCTCTAATTACTTCTTACATTATGCAGTAGAGCAGAATGACTCCCATGTAAACGAATTCATTGAGTAATAAAATTTTGACTGAGGCCAGAAGAAAAACATAGTGAGGTGCTTGCGGTGGTTGAAGTCTTCCTGAGTTCTATTCCCAGCACCCATATGGTTCCTGAACCACACAGTCCGAAACCTTAAAAAAACCAAAATAATATAAAATAAATGTTTGACTAAACAGGATAATTATTTTGTTATCTTAAGTAAAGCTGTTATTAGCAAACAGAATCACCAAAATTCACTCTAACATTAGATTAAATTTTCCATAGGTTTCCTATAATCAACCACTTAACTTTTTCTAATATCAGTTCTCAGAGATCGCAGAATATGTAATATTCTTGTTTCAGCAACTATCACAATATGACACCCATCAACTTTGATTTGGTGCCTTAATTTTCATAGTATTTTTACATAGTATTTTTGTTAACAGATTGTCAAATAACAAGATGTAAATGATTAAGAGAATGAATTATCCACCATAAATATGCTCAGTATTTTTCACCTTTCCCAACATCTGTAGTTTGTATCTTTGACCTCAGAAAATGAATAGGTCAGTTCATTAAATCAAGAGTAAACTAAGAAAAATGAATACTGCAGATTTGTAGATTTGAATGAGGTAAGTATTATCTAAATATCTCCTTGGCATTTTTTTCATTCTTTCATATGAATAAAATCAGGAACTGAGCTAAGTTATGTTAGGTGAACATAGCTTTCTGTGAGTTAAAGAATAGTACAACCCAATCTAAACTAGGTTGGAAACTTAACTGTAAGTTTTAACAGGTCATAATTAAAAATAAAATAGCTGGTATTAAACTAAATGCATTGAAAAATCACTTTGTCTATTAAAGCTATTCATATTTATTATTAAAATTCTCTGTAGAGTTGTACATACAAACAACTCACACTTCAGATAAATTACCTTCCATCTGCTCAGTAATCACTTGCAGCTGGTTGCTATCATCTGTAGCCAGCATAGGTATATATGATTTTTCCTCTTTTACTTGGATTTTGTGGTTTTAATCAATAGACTCTCAAAAAATTGCCAGGGATTTTATTTATTCCATTTTTAACAAGCCTTATTTGTCAAGAACTGTAGGCAGAAAAATGTGTTTACCCACTTGGGGTAGCATCTCCTGTTTAGATTTTGTTATATAATAAAAAAATATGAAGTGACTCTTTTAAATCAGCACTTTATGAAAATTTCAAAAGTTTCCCAGTGAATAGCAGAACTAGTTCACGCCCATGTTCTTATTTACAATGCATATTCATACAAGCTATCACTAACAACTTCAGTCCAGTCTTACCTAGAATGCTAGCTAGACTGAGATAATACAAACCCCCTTTCTGACCACAGGGAGTATTCATTCCAAGGACCAAGAAACAAATATGGATTCAGCAGTCAGGTAGAGATGTAAAACCACAGCAGTTGGAACTGTTGTAGGAATATAAAAGGAGAGATCAAACCTAGGCAGCTGGGTCAAAGAACACTTCCTCCAGGAAGTGGTGCTTCAGCTGAGATCTGAGGGATGAGTAACCCTGAGCAGGCAGGAGGAACTGGGAGGATATATTGTTGGGTTTGATATCAAGTTCCAGTTTGCTTTCAAGAAGAAATTGTGAGGAGGAGATACCTCGTTCCCTAAGGCAGGGGGAGTAAGCCCCACCCAGACTGAATTCTTGGCTTTTCTCTCAGTGTCTCAGAAGTCCAACTATGTCTTTTCCGGTAATTTTGGTGCCAAACTGGGAAAGTTGCTTCTGCTTTGGGGATATTCATGCTCTTGTTTCTGTTCAGTCATTAATACACTCCAGAACTTGGATGGAGACACATTTTGCCTTTTCTTTCCGTTGCAGTATGTAAAGTACACGTGCATGGGGATTTCTCTATAATTAAATAGCCATCTAGTAAAACCTCTTGCAATATATTAGAGATGATATGATAAAGAACTCCTATAAATCATTTAAAAATAGCAATGCAGGGGTTGGAGAAAGAGCAATATGGTCTAGAACATATGGTTTGTGTGCAGGTTTTATATCCAGTACCACATAACCTCCCAGAGCATTGTAAGGAATGACACCACTTCTTCTGGCCTCATCCTGAAAGTACCCTCTGAGTACTTTTAGGTATGACCCCAAACCAATATCTATAATGTATATTTATGTTTATTTATATTATATATAAATTCTTATATATATGACAATTTGAACCAAAAATGCAATTCATAAAATTTCCAAGAAGCTTGGTAATTACCAAAGGAAATTTTAAAATAATAATTTTAGATTTTGTGAGGTTTATCTAATTGAGAAATATTATGAAGAGCATGGTATTCTACTATAAAGACAGAAGTTCTGGTACTAGATATAAATATGGTACTGAATAGAAAATCTATTTGAAACCATCTTTTGGAGGTCAACTATAGTACACATGCAATAAAGGAATTAGAATATATATCCAATGACCCAGCAATTCTATTCTTGGGATTTATCTCAAAATACTTAATAGACAAGTGGTTAAAGCAAAAGTATAGGGGCCGGAGAGATAGCATGGAGGTAAGGTGTTTGCCTTTCATGCAGAAGGTCATTGGTTCAAATCCCGGTATCCCATATGGTCCCCCGTGCCTGCCAAGACCGATTTCTGAGCCTGGAGCCAGGAGTAACCCCTGAGCGCTGCCGGGTGTGATCCCAAAACAAAACAAAACAAAAAAAAGTATATTGGGGCCAGAATAATAGGACAATGGTTAAAGTGCTTGCCTTGCATGCAGCTGGCCTTAGTTCAACCCCTGGAAACCTTGATGTCCCCTGAGCCTGGTAAGAATGATCCCTGAAAGCCAGGAGTAAGTCCTGAGCACAGCCATGTGTGGACTCAAAAAACAGAAGTATAAATATAGGGCCATGTTAGTTATAAAGTAAAACTGACCTAAATATTCATCAATAAAGAAATGGTAAAATCATAATATGTTAAAATAGCTCATGAAACATATCTACTCATTTCTAAAGAAAGATTTGTTACAAACAAAGAAGTTTGAAGTAAATATGGAAAATATAATTTTAAATTTTAGTAAAATTTTTACAGGCTAGAGATGATTGTACAGAAGGTCAGGCCCTTCACTTACATGTGGCTAAAGTGAATACAACCTGATTGAAATTCCCATAATTCACATATGGATCCCTGAACACCAAGTTGGAAAGAGACCCTAAGCACTGCAGGCTATGACCTGAAAACAAAACAAAAATGAATGCATTATATATAGTACATGAATGTCTTTACACTGGAAAAAAGTCTGAAAAATATAGCTGATTTGGACATGCAATGGGTACTATTTATTCCTTTTTTATTCATCTAAAAGTTTCCCTTTTAATAGAAATTTCAATCCATAGATTAAAGAAACATTCACTTTACTATAATATTTTTTCCTTAAGTGAAAATTAAAACAAATTTAAGAGGAGAGAGGGATGGGAAAAAAGAATTTTCATTCAAAGTCAAAGGCATTGATTTCGTGAAGTATTTCCATTCAATCTTTACTTTTTAAGTATAACTGAATTTTTAAGGTAGTTTTGATCATATTTAATTGGGCTTCTGAGACCAGAGCTAAACCTTGCCTGAGGTACAAGCTTTTACAGAGGATTTTATTGTCTCCAATTACAGGGTTTTTTCATAATAGGGGATAACATTTTATAATTAGATTGACTGAATTGGAACTTTACTCAGATACCCTTGTGAAAGGAGACACCCTCTCTTCATCTCTCTTCATTTTTGGTGTGTTCATTTCAGTCAGATGTGGTTTTCTGAGCCAATGATTCTCCTTAGGAATTTTGGCTGAGCTAAGTGAATTGCCTATTAATAATCACACAAAAAAATAGTGCTGCAAACACACAGATTCAGCAATAAGATTACAGCAGTCTTTTTTTGGGCTTGGGGGGCACACCCAGTGATGCTCAGAGGGGTTACTCCTGGCTCTGTGTTCAGAAATCGCTCCTGGCAGTTTTGAGGGACCATACGGGATGCCAGGGAATCGAACCACGATCCATCCAGGCAAACTCCCTACCTCTGAGCCATCGCTCTGGCCTAGATTATAGCAGTCCTAATAAAGAAACATAGTAATGGTGGCTAAAAATACAAATTCAAGAACCAGATTATCTGGGTTCAAATCCTAGCTCTGCAACTTTCTAAGACCCATCATTTATTTGTCTGTGTTTAAATTCTAAATTCTGGTGTAGAGGTGTTGTTTAACTATATATATCTGAACTACAGAATCAACAAATCTGAAAGCATGAGATCCAAACTACAATAACAGTATTTAAAATGTGCCTGTCAAGGACATAGCTGGAGGTAGGCAAGGAAACTGGGACATCCGAGGAGGGAAGTTGACACTAGTAAGAAGACTGGTTAATATTGTCAAATTACATGCCTGAAACAACTATGAATAACCTTTTAAATCAGGTGTCTCAATAAAAATATTAAATAAAAATAATAGTGGTTGGGGTCTGAGCAATAGCATAGCAGATAGGGTGCTTGCATTGCATATAGCAAATCTGGGTTCAATTTCCTGTATCCCATATGGTATACCCTGGGCCCCCTAGGAGGGATCCCTGAGTGTAGAGCTGGCAGTCAGCCCTGAGCACTGCCAAGTATAGCTCAAAAAGAAATAATGATAACATATTTTAAAACACTGCTGTTGTGAAGATTATGCTTAAATTTTTTTTATTTCCTGGAACCAGTGAGATATTACAGCAGTCAGGGCATTTGCCTTGCACCCAGTCAACCAGGATTCAATTTTTTGCCTCTTAGCTGGCCTTTTGAGCACTACCAGAAGTGAGTCTTGAGTGCAGAGCCCAGGGTAAGCCCAGAGTAATGCCTGGTGTGATTCAAAAAACAAAAAAATAAAAATCCAAAATATAAATTGCCTTTTATCTCAGAGTTAATGTTATTCCTTTAAAATAAATTACTAGAGGGGCCAGAGAGATAGCTTGAAGATAAGGTGTTTGCCTTGAATGCAGAAGGTGGGTGGTTCAAATCCCGGCATCCCATATGGTCTCCAGAGCCTGCCAGGAGCGATTTCTGAACATGGAGCCAGTAGTGACCCCTGAGCGCTGCCAAGTGTGACCCAAAAACCAAAATAAATAAATAAATTGCTAGAACTAGGAATACTATGTTAAAGATGTGGTTATTCTAATATTCTCTTTCTATATTTATATTTACATATAAAAGGCTAGATATGCATATATTGGTACATTCCCTCAAAATGTACCAATTTTTCTCTCCTAGTAATGAAGCAAATGTTCATATCATTTTTCCTAACTTGTTTCTAGTAAAAATATATGCAAAACACTAGTTTTTGTTTCATTTATTTGTATTACATGACTACATGTATGGTATTCAATGTGTTCATTATATGAATTTTAAATTCATGTTGAGATTGTTGTCTCAATAATTCATTGATTCTCTGAATGTTTAATGCCAGTAGAAGAATGTATTTCCTCATTCTTATAATAAAAATAATTAAAACCCTGAAAAATTAAGTTAGTTCTCAGAGAACAAAGATGATAATTAAAACATAGATCCATACTATGCTTTAAATATCTCAAGATATTTCTAGAAAGTGATGTCTACAGAAATAGTATAGATTTATAGCCTTCTTAATGAAATAGAAATGAAAGTTTGGGAATTCTGTTAAGGACATTCCCACCCATAGCATGGGATACTTTCTATTCCTTTCCTTCTTTTCTAATCTGTTAAATAAAACATTTTTCTAGAAAAATAAAGACAGAAATTTTAGCTACAACAAAATACTGTCAACTCCAAGAAAGCTGATTTTTTTTGTTTGTTTTTTGGGTCACACCCGGCAGTGCTCAGGGGTTACTTCTGGCTCCATGCTCAGAAATAGCTCCTGGCAGGCACAGGGGACCATATGGGACACCAGGATTCAAACCGATGACCTTTTGCATGAAAGGCAAATGCCTTACCTCCATACTATCTCCCGGGCCCCAAGAAAGCTGAATTTAACAAAACTATTTCTTATCATACTTCTTAGCAAATCACCATCCAATCAATAGCTATTCATATCAATAATGTATCATTAATGTATTTTAATATATATTTTATATATGTTCATAATAAATTAGTAATATCATTTTTCTGAGTCCTAGTTCATTTGTTTACTAACATTATATAGTCTTGTGAAGTAGGTTGAGTAATTTATTTTCAACTTCATTTTCTAAACTCAATTTATTTCCCCTGATTTCTTTTTAATCAGCAAATTAAATTTCTCAGAAATGCCATTCAGTATTATTTGTGGGGCATATTTTTAATATGTGAGGCAAATGGAGGGTTGATGATACTCTGGGCAACAATATGCCCGAAACCTATTTTATTTCATTTTTAAATATTTTTTCAGTCCTAGGAATCAGACTTATGCCTGTAGACATAAGGTAAGTGCTCTTCTTCTGATCTATATGCTCGGTTCCTCAATGATAATCGTCACTTTTATTCCTTCAGAGATGAAGTACCTAAGGGCTCACCTTTTTCATGTCATCTAGCAATTAAGATGACAGACACCAAGAGAGGTACGCTTACTGCATGAAATTTCTGAAAATTTTTTGTGATCTTCTCTTTGTCCTGCATCTTTAGAGAAAAAATGAGATCTTAGGAATAATAGCTCTAGAAACTATCCCATATCTCTGAAATTGTGCAGAAAACGGCAGGGTAGAAAGACATAGAGTGTTTATATGACATGTGACAGTTTCTTCAACCTTGTGGCGCTTCCTAGCTTGAGATTCCTTTAACATGAAAGTTATATTGCATAATATTTAGACTATTGTCACCTATAGACAAATAAAATCCCTAACATATCTTCAGTGATGAATTAATGACGTAATGTATGAACACATCACTAATGTGTACTACTGCTTTTCCTTTGACTTACTTACCATGATGCAATTAAATAGTTATTTTATTATACAAGTATCTGATAGTTTATTTTGAAAAAATAGTACTTAAATATTCTGAACAATCTTTTATTTATAATTTTTATCCTAGCATAATAACATGAATAACATGTGCAAAAGTAATCACTAACACTAGTCCAATGGGGGATAAGAGGATTCCCAATTTCATAAGATAATATACATGGAAGTTTTCAGTAAACACTGAAGGAACATATAAATCTTGGCTGCTATTCAACCAGATCAACCCTTGAAGCCAAAGCTAAATCATAATAGCTAAAAATAATTGAAATTAGATAAAACAGCGAAAGTAACTAAGATAAAAAAGTAAATATATTTGTCTATATTTTGGCAGCATAATTTCAAGCAAATTTCCTTCTGATATCTTTTACAATCCTGCTATTAGATGTGAAAGAAAATTTTTCATTAGAGACTTAAGTATTTTATAAAGATTAGACTATCAGTACTGACTCATTTTTAGAAAACTCTGAAAGCATAGTTTATGCAGTCTCATAAGGTTGTGTGCTGTTCTGTGAAAACAGCAGGGAAGTTTTATAAAAAGTAATGCCATTCACATTTTCCAATTTACAAAAAAAGGAGGAGCATGGTTTCTCAAATAACAACAACCTGTACTCCAGCTGCTTGTACATATTTTTATGTGACTCTGCATTTTTCTCAGAGATTAAGATGGTCTCATAAAGAAGTCACCCTTTGCAAAACAGGCAATTTTCTTTTCAATATGTTTCCTAACATATGCTTCAGCGGAAATGAGGATGAGAAGCAAGAGCCAAAGAAAAAGACAACCCTGCAAAGTCCCAAGACACAAGATCCACAGGGGAGAAGCTGAAGGTAGGAAATGAGCATGCAGACATTTCTATTCATGTTATTGGAAGCAGGATGTACATTTGAATTTTGTAAGGAAAAGAAAACAGCACTGTTTTGAGTATTGTCAAAAACTCTCCTTTTAAGTTAGCTTAAACCATTCTCCACACACAAGATTCCAATGAACCCAATTCATTACCTAAATCACCCGTGTTATATAGTTGGTAAACATGGGTATTTATTCTTCCCTTTGATATGAAGCATATTACATATAACATTTTCAGTCAATCATTAATAGTTACCTCAGTTTCTTCTGTGTTGAATTTTAAATTTAAAAAAAAATTGTGAAAAAAAAATCTATGGGGCCTTAAGTAAAAGTACTGAAATTCAGACCAAAGCAGTCCTCAAGGAGAAGGTACATAAAGTACTAGCATTATGTAGGCAAAACACAAAGGACATGGTTGTGGGGAACCAAGGAAATCCATTAGGCAGGTATGCTGAATTACTGGATTTGATGTCTTACTGCATCAAATTCTCCCATAAGACTCACTCAACATACTCATTTCTAAAGATGTGCAACTTTTACAGAGCATGTAGATGTACAGTTTGAAGATACACAAAGAGAGATGTTACTTTACAAACAAGAAGATGATAAAGTTTCTGCTAATAATTATATTTTTTAGACTTAACAATACCCAATAAAATGACAGATTTATAGTTTGTGACTTAGAATTAACTTTTTACATATTTATCTTAAGATTTTATTATGTTTCATTGTCTTAGAATTTTCAAAAAAAAGTATTTGACTAATAGAACCATCTTTTAAAACTGAAATATGATTTGGTCCATAGGCATTAACTCAAAACTATAATTTTTATGCTACATTACATATATGTTTAGATATACATATATATGTGCATACATACATACCAATTTTCTACATAATAAGGGGTATAGAGTTCCCTTAATCTCAAGGGAAGACTACGAATGGACTATTTGGTCTCTATGGTGTAAGAGACAAAAATAGGTAGAAGACAGACTTTGAATAAGATAACTTAGGCTAAAAGAAACAGGGAAAAAATGCTGATAAAGCTGCCAGTCATATGAAGAATCTTTATTATCAAAGTGAATGAACAAACTCTGGATGAGTCAAATTAAGCTAAGTCAAATGTATATATAAAGTCATAATCAAAGTTAGTGAAGTAAAAAGTATGACTATAATTATAAATCATATAGAATTCTTGTCCAATGAGTTTAATATAGTCAATATATAATTAATCTCTTTAATTATTGTAGGAGCAGCATTAAAATGATTGAGAAAGAATTAAGAAAGAGCAAATAGTAAGAATCTTATATGTTTTTAGTGATTGCTAATAGTACTATAAGTGCCTATTCATTCATTCAAAAAATCCTCAAACATCAGCTTTGTACCAGACAGAGTTCCTTTCACTGGAAATTTAGTCATTAAAAAAGACAAGTAACATGTTCTACAGAAATAAAATTTACTGGAGAAGATTGATTGCATCTTTTATGAGTACTTGACAGAGGGGGCGAGGGAGAGGCAGATGCATGTACTAGGGGGAAAAAAGTGAAGAAAACATCTTTTTTAATTCTTGTTGTGAATGAAGCTTTATATAAAGTCAACAAAGTCCTCCCTAGAAAAATAATCTTTGAGTGTATGAAAATGTTAGAACTAGCCATGGAGAATTCAGAGTGAGAATTTTAGGTATGTGAACAAGTATGAAAGTTCTGAGGTGATAATATTTTTATTATGATCAAGAATAATCAGAGTCAGGAGAGTTAGAAAACCATGAACCTTAATGTTGGGTCAATCCCTTTAATCACATAACCCCCAAGCATCTGCCAAGTGAAGG
>PVKC010005419.1:0-33198 GCA_004027635.1 Crocidura indochinensis | reverse complement strand
CCTTTCCAGTTCATTTGCTCTCTCCTTGATTTTGTTGTGTTGTGTGGAAGGCTTCTTCTCTGGTCTGGATAATGATATCACACCTTTGTATCTAGAGGTCTTAGTCTCTGCACAGGTCAAGGAGTAGCACTTATGGTGAAGTCTTGGTTCATGATTTCAAAAGTTCTGCTTCCTCAGTGTCATTTTGGTCTGTCTTTTGTGGTTGGTGGTCTTGGACCTTGCGTTGATCCTCAGGTGTAGCTTGGGATATCGTCTTTTGTTATGTTTTCTGAAGACTTGTTCAGTTGCAATTGTCTCATTCAGGTTTCTGGAATTAGAGATCGTGCTTTTTTAAGAGAGTTTCTGTCATGTCTTTCTCTCAATTTTTGATGGGGATCATTTTTTATTTGTACCAGTACTTTATATGCTTTGTATATACACTATCAAGTATATGGTACGGAAAAATTTTCTCTAGAAGTCTTTTATTTTAGACATTATTTTTTTTCAGTGCAGAAGCTTCTTAGATTGATGTATTTTATTTGCTTATCTTTGTGTCTTTGATTAACAGTACTGTCATTGAATCACTTAAAGTATTTATAGATTCAATTTCATGAAGTGTTATGCCTATATGTTCTTTAATATTATTTATGCATTCATTATGATTCATATGATTATTTGATCTAATTGCCACACCTAAATTAATGAAGACTCTTTTACTAAAAGTATACTTACACATTCATACTCATTTGCATACACAGATATTGTGTTCTGAATACCACAAGTTTTCTATTTTTGTTCCAGTATTCAATCTTTCTGGGTGTGTCCACTTTCTGTTTTCATATTAGAGTACAAAAGGACAAAAATACTTTTAAATAGCTGAAGGAAAACAAAATAGCCATATTTTTACTATGGGAATATCTAGCCTCTCATGTTTAATTGTGAATGATCTATTTATGAATATACTTTGAGACCAGAAAGAATTTAAATTTTTCAGCCTTTTCCATAGAAGAATGAGATAATTAAATTCATATCTAAAATTTCTCTGAGACTATCATTTTTAATATTCAGTTTTTCTCCTCTTTCATGTAGATGTTTTGTTATTGTTATTTTGTTGTTTTTCATGGAGCACAGCTAGAAACTCCAAACTTTTTAGGATTTTGTCTTCTTCCTGGGAAATTAATGGTTTCCCTGCTGACCTTTGACCTCCATAGTGTAATGGAGAGTCTTAACTGGATATCTTGGTATACAAAGGAAGAAATATTTATAGAAAATTTAGTTACTTTAAAGATTTGTATCTTTATGGTTAAATACTAGTTTTCTACCTCCAAATTAAAAAACTGCTTTGTTTTTTAAAGGTTGCAAATTGTGAATTTATAAAGAATTCTTGTTCCTAAAAATACACAAGAATACCACTTTCTAGGATCAATCATATACCTTAATTTGGTTCATATTGTCATGTAGTATCAGGCAAGAGTGTTACAATATTGTTTTCCTGAGAATATGATTAATTTTAGGTGTTACTTCATGCTCATCTTTAATAATGACACTATCATCATACCTTAGAAATCACTAATAGAGTGATGTTACATCATGCTAGAATTATTAGTCATATCAATGAATTTTTTAACATTTTGTCTGAAAATTGAGGTAATTGGTAAACTACAAAATCTCTATTTGTGGTAAAGATTTAGAAAATACTTCAAAACATTTAAACCTAGGAAAAATACCAATGGAGGTGAGAAGATTTATAAGGTTAATTTTCAGTATTATTAAAATCAAGTTAAAAGATATTTTGGCCCTGTGGAAAGTAATTTCGAATAATTTATGTAGGTATTTTCCTTTTTAGAGTGGAGAACATAAATTTTAGGTTATGAACCCAGACTAAGGTTTGAGTTATGCATAGTGATTTCCTTCCAAAGTTTGGAATTGAAGGATAGGAAATGGGAAGAACATTAACTTTTCAAAGGAAATTTGACAAATACTACCTCAGATCAGTGATCAAATCAAGTTGAAAGTCACAGATTGATTTGTCAGTATGTACCCTTGATATGATGTGGTAAAGATGGCACCTGACCCTTGTGATCTTTCTCTTAATAACCCCAAACTCCAGACTAATGATAAAAACAGTACAAAATTCCAAAAGTGGGACATCTTGTATTACCTTAATAATACACTCAAGTCTCTGAAGGTTATTGAAAACATAGAAAGTCTGAGTAATTGCCACAGGCAAGAGGAGCACAAAGAGAAAGCATATGATACTCTATGGAGAATTCTGGAATAGATAAAGAGCTTTAGGTAAAAACTAAGAGTACATAATAAAACATCTATGAATTCTAGCTAGTAGGAGAGTACATTGGACATTAAGTGATTCTTGCTGAAGCTTTGCAGAAAGATAGATACTGCCCCTCCCACTTAAATTCTGGTGTCTAACAATACATATGATGTCCTGAATACCATGAGGAGTAATTTCTAAGCACAGAGCCAGTAGTAATCCCTGAGTATTACAGGGTGTAATCCAAACCATGCTAAACATATAAATAAATAAATAAATTCTCTTAGATATAATAAGTACTTAAAATAAAATATAGACAATAAGATAAATGATAATAGAAAAAATAATAGTAAAATATACTTTATACTTTCTTAAACTTGAAAGGAGATATACATTTTTATCTTTAGATGCAATCTTTTTACTTTTTTTAATACAATCTTCATGGAAATCTCAAGACAAAAATCTTAGAAGAAACCAACAAGAAGAGGAAAGGTCACTTGATTACTTCACAAAAGACATATATCAAATACAATGGGATTAAGTAAGAAAATAACAAAGAAAAACTGCAAATCATTCCATATCCATATAAAATTGGCAATAATTCTTTTAGATAAATAATTTCATCAATGTCATGAACTCAAAAATCAAAAGATACAACATAACCGATGGATCAGAAAATAAAAGTTAACCTTTTGATTTTTACAGGAGACTCGAATGAACTTCAATGATAAACACACACCCAAAGGAAAATGTTGAGAAAAATTGTTAAATGGTATCCTGAAAAAATTCAGTGTAGTCTATATTTATATAAGAGAAACAGATGGAAATTATATACTGCTAAATGGATTAGTATATCAGAAGATTATATTCTTTGTACACATCAATATTGAAAAGCTTTAAGTTTCAAAAAGAGGGATATATAAAAATTGCATATCAACTACTAATAAGCCTTAAGAGAGACATTCACAGATGACTTCTACACAATAGCCATAGAAGATTTTAACTCTTAACCACTTGACAAATTAATTAGACAGAAAATAATTAAGGAAATAGTCTCTCAAATAAAGAGTTGTAAAAACCAGGCATAAGACATTTACAAAGTTTTATATCCCTCCCAAATCCCAACACACATTCTTTTTAAGATAATACAGAAAGATTCTTCAAAATAAAACATGTGCTAGGACACAATACAACAATCAATAATATATTGTAAAGATTTTAATAATTTTTATGATTGCAATACTATAAAAGAAGAAATCGATTATAAAAAGAAATCCAGAAATATTTTTAAACATTTGGAGACTAATCATGATGCTTCTGAATAAACTATTTGGTTAATGAGGAAATCAAAGAAGAAAGAAAATGAATTTCTGGAAACAAAAATAAGAGAATAAACATGAGGTATAAGAATGGACAGATACTGCAAAAGTAGTACTGAGAGAGAAGTTCAGAGTAATAAGGCTTAATCAGGAAATAAGAAAAGGCTCAAAAATGTAACATCACACAAAAGGGAATTAGAAAAAGAATAATAGATAAAAGCCAAAGTCAGTATAACAAAGACAATGATAAAAACCTCAAGCTGAAATAAATAAAATAGAAATAAGAAAAAACACATCATTTACAATTGCACACAAAAAACAGGTAGCTAAGAATCAACTTTACAAATGAAGTAAAAAAAACTCAGGCATTGAAAATTATAAGTCAATGTTAAAAATTTTTGAAGACACAGTAAATAAATATTTTTACCCTGTTAGAATAGAACAATTGTTAAAGTGGCCATCATACACTAAACATTACATTAATTCAAAGAAATTCCCATCAAAAGTCCAATGCCACTTTCAAGGACATAGAACAAATACTACTATAGTTTGTATTAAACCACAGCTTCTCTCACTCCTTGGACAGTCAAGACAAACCTGATGAAAAAAATAAAAGAGACTTTGTTAAATTTTTCAGGTATTATCACTGTATTGTGATTTTTTAAAAATAAAAATAGTGGGTCATGGAGTTAGGACAAAAAGTAAGATACTTGCCTTCCATGCAACTGCACTGTGCTTGATTCTTGGTTTCCACATATGGATCTCTATAGTAATCCCTGAGTGATCCCTGAATGATCAATGTTGAGTGTGGTCTCCAAAACAAAACAAAATAATATTTTAATATAAAGATAAAAAGTAATCTTTAAAAGTATTTATAGGTAAAAATGTGTGTTTTCTTGGCCTTGCTTCAAAGAGAAGAGAATGTCTTGGAGTATAGATGAAACAGAAGTGAGAATGAGTTGATAGTTGTTGAAGTTGAATTGACTAGTTAGGTCTTGTTTAGTCTCCTAAATTTAAATATGTTTTTAAATTTCTGTCATATATAGTTTTAGAAAACTCATGGAAAATCCCTATAGGTGGAGCAGGGGGTCTAACACACAGGGTGACTGACGTCTGGCTCAGGAATTGCTCTCAGTGATGCTCAATGGACCAAGCAGTGCCAGGAATAAAATCCAAACCTACTGCATGCAAAGCATTAACCCTTGCCCACTGAATTAACTTCCTGACCCAAGAAAGTCTTTTTTTAAAAAAAAACTGGCCAGCCTTTAGTTGGACTTTAGCTAAGCATATGAGAAGTTCTTCAAAATGCTTTTGACAATTTATTTATAATTTTTATTTTAATCATAGTGGGTTACATATTGTTGACAATAATATTTTAGGTACATGTTAACATAAAATTAGGGGATTTCCCTTCACCAAATTGTCTTCCCTCTGCCTCTGTTCCCATCCTACCTCACATGTCCTCCTCCCTCACCCCCAGGGCTGCCAGGATAAGTGGTACCCTCTGTGCCTAGTTACCTATTTGGTGATCCTACACCTGCTTAGTCTTGGTACTTCCCTTATACCCTCCCCCCAATTGGGATGTGGGGCTAGTTAGTTCAAGCTTTGTGATTTTGTTTGAAGAAGAGAAAAGTAATAACCTGGAGAAGAGAAAGAAAAAAAGAAAAAAGAAAAAAGTCAAATACTCCGGAAATGGACGGAGACCTTTTAGAGGGTTTCATCCTTGGTTTGAGAGATGTAGGAAAAAAGAGAAGGTGAAGCACCACAACAGTACCTAAAGCACTGTCAAAGTATCCCGTGACCATTCAAAAAAGAAGAAAAAAAATTAAAGAAAAGAAAAGAAAAAAATAAATAAATATAAATGGAGATATCCACTTCAATTGCCAAACTATCACCATGAAATCAACAATAAAAATATATTAGTAAATAATATTAATGAAAAAAATGATTTGTGTTTTTTTTCCACTCCTGCAGATGCACAGTAAATATTGGGGTCATTGGAAAAGGAATTTCCTTTACCTAAGAGGTACAGGGTTTCTCCACCCTTGAAGTATATTGTCATGGGATTAACTATAGACTCTTTTCAGGTTCATTTGCTCTCCCCTTGGTGCTTTTTTGGTGTATAGAAGACTTCTGCTCCTTCCTGGGTGATAAAATAGCCCTCTGTCTCTAGAGGTCTCGGTATCTGCACAATTCAAGGAGTTGAACTAATGATATGGTTTTCTTCGTGGTTCTCAAAGTTCTGTTCCCTCAGTGACTTTTGACAATTTTTAAACTTCTAAACATAATGTGCCAAAAGTTTTACCTCTTACTTGCAAATTTCTGCATTTTAATTTAGATGTTTCTACCTAGCATATTCATATGCTATTGTATGAATTTTATTCAAACAAAATATAAATATCCTCAAAAATAATTAGTTATTTTTTTAAATTGTCTTCTATTAAAAATGTCAAGTCAGAGACCGGAGCAATAGCTCAGCGTAGGGCGTTTGCCCTGCACGTGGCTGATCTAGGAAGGACCTAGTTTAATCCCTAGAGTCTCATATGGTCCCCCAAAGCTAGGGGACCATTTCTGAAAACATAGCCAGTAGTATCCCTTGAGTGTCACCAGGTGTGTGCCCTCCCAAAAATGTCAAGTTGTCCACATTTTATTTCTTTAGTTCAACATGCTGTTTGAAAGAATACTATTTTGTTGATTGGTTATTACATAAGAAGTCATGCAAAAACTGTGGCTTAAAACTATGGCTAGTTTTTTTTTTTCTTTCAGAACCATAAGTGGAATGGTGAGAATCAAAAAGTCAAGAATGCTGAGAATCTGTCTGCATTTGTCACCATTGCTCCGAACCTTGTCTGAACAAGGGTGCAGGAAGCATGGAGATTCTGAGAGCAGTTCTTCCCTTGAGTCCCAGAGCTGAAACCCCCAAGCCCAGCACACCAGACTAAACAGCGGCCATCACCAGATAGAAAATCAAGTTCCTAGGGAGACTGATAAAATAAAACCTGACAGTCGTGTGGCAGTGAGTGCCGGTGCCCTGACTGACTGAGCTCACGGAAAGCTGATATTAATTAGGGAGTGTAGCTGAGGTACTGATGAAGTGTACCTAAACAAAGCAGGACCCCACGAACAGGCCTTATTTACAGAGGGAGCATGGCTTTGAGAATGGATACAGAGGGCCCCAATTGCAATGAAGCCTGGGCACCACTCTGCTAGATGTTATCATTTCTCCCAGCCCAATCCAGCATCCCTGGAGACTCAGGCAGGATCTTGGACCAAGCCTGTATTTTGAACCAAGGTTCCTACACTCAGAATAAAAGAGTGGCTACGAGATAGGCAAGATCAGAAACCAGAGGCTTCCAGTAGTCAGCTTTTGGAATCAAAACGGCCATTTAGAACACAGGCAACTCATCTAGAAAAAAAAGCATGGGACTCTACCTCATTCTTTGGCTTCACATTTCTTGTAGCCCAGGAACCCTACCACAACACAGAAAAAACACCACCACAATGTAAAGGTCACCATGAGAAGACAACACAGGACCCCACCACACTTGGGGAGATGGTTCTGAGAATCTAACAAATATCAGCCACCTATTTAGCCTCTCTGATAAGTACCTTAGTAAGGAAATGGGGAGGATTTTCAAAGAACTCAAAAATCAAAGAGGAAATTAAAAATTCCTGGAAACAAATGAAAATGAAGACATGAATTATCAGAATTTGTGGGACACAGAAAAGGCAGTAGTAAGCAGAAAATTCATAGCCTTGCAAACATTCATAAAAAAGAAAGAAAAAGCCTACACAAAAAACTTAATGTCACAGCTTAAGAAATTGAAACACTTTACACTGACTGTATAGAAAGAGGAGGTACAGTAAATGCACCCCATATGCACCTCAACCCAGACCCTTGCCGGGTCTGTATTGTGAATCTGGGAACAAAAAAAAAAGAAATTGAAACACAATCAACGAGAAGTCTAAAGTAGGCAAGCAGTATAAAATAATAAAATTTAGAGCCAAAATTAATAAAACAGACACCCCAAAACAACCCAAAAGATCAACTAAAGCAAAAATTGGTTCTTTGAAAAATACACAAAGCAAAGGTTCACTAGGATACAAAAATTATCCACAAAATAGAAGAAACTATCCGTCCAATACCAGTTTGATAAGATATTGCTTTCTAACATATACAAGGAACTAGTAGAACTCAGCAAGAAAAAAATATCTCACCCCATCAACAAATGGAGAGGAAGAAATAGACATTTCCTTAAAGACATACAGATGGTCAAAAGGCACATGAAAAAATGTTCCACCTCACTAAGTCATCAGATGCAAATCAAAACAACAATGAGATCATCTCACACCACAGTGACTGGTACTCATCACAAAGAGCAAGAACATCCTGTACTGGCGTAGATGTTAGTAGAAAGGTTCTATCATTTACTTTTGGTGGGAATACCGACTGGTTCAGACTTTTTGGAAATATGGATATTCTTCAAACAACTAGAAATTGAGCTTCCATATAATCCAGCAGTACCATTTCTAGGGATATCCCCTACAAACTCAAACACACCATGATGAAAAGTCTACACTTTGATGTTCATGGCAGCACTATTTACAATAGCCAGAATCTGGAAACAACCATGCCCAAGAACAGATGAGTAGTCAAAGGAACTGTGGTACTTCTACATGTGTAAATGAAATACTATGCAGCTTTTAGGAAAAATGTAGTAATGCAATTTGCTTATAATGGATGTATATGGATATTATGCTGAGCAAAGTGAGTCAGAGGGAGATAGTGAATAATTTCACACATCAGTGATATATAAGAATAAAAGATATGGAAATAATATCTAGAGATAATAGAGATGAGGTCAAGGAACCTGTTCATGATTGTAAGCTCACCACAAGTAATGAAGCAATGCACGTAAGGTAAAGAAGGGACCATTGTGACAATGATATTTGGTAAGAATCACACATTAACAATAGTGCAAGGTACAGTGTCTAAAAAAGTAAACAGGAGGATGGGGAGAGAGAAAAGAGAGGAAGAGAGAAAAAGAGAGAGAGAAAGAGGAGCGTGAGGGAGAGAATGAGGGAGTGAGGGGAGGGAGAGAAAGCGAGGAAGAGAGGGTGAGAGAAAGAGAGAGGAGAGAGAGAGAAAGAGAGAGATAGAGAGATGAAAAATGTCTGCTCCAGAGAAAGGAAGAGGAGAGGGTGGAAGGGAATCTGGGGACATTAGTGGCAGGAAATGTACACTGGTGAAGCATTGTGTATATTTAAAACTGAAAACCAGTTGTGAACAACTTTGTGACCCTGTTGTTTAAATAAATAAAAGTATGAACAAAAACTGCATGAATCAAACAAATGAACATTTTAAAGGACATGCATAGTTATTTGAGTCATTGAATTAAATTTCAAGTCATAGCTAAATGTAATAAATAAAGCAAAATAAAATAAAACTACAACCATTTTAGGGATTGAAGAGAGTATAGAAGTTAAGGTGATTGCCATGCATGTGATCGACTCTGATTCAAATTCTGACACTATATATGGTTTTCCAGGTTCTACCAGAGGTTACTCCTGAGCATAGAGCCTGAAAGAGCCCTTTAGTATTAATTACATGGTGTGTCCTCAAAGCAGAAAACATCAAGACAGATGAAATTACTGTCTTTTATATATACAAGAAGTTCCTCTACTTCCGAACTTTTAATTGGCCTACAGTACACTTCTTAGAAAAAATAATTACTCATTTCTCCCCTGGAAATCTACCCTCCTTAATCGAACAAACAGACTTCACCTCCAAATTTCACCTGAGGCTATTGCCAACTTCTTGGATCATTCCGACCTTCTATAAGTGTGGGGCTGTTTCACCCTCATTGGGAAAGAATGCTTTATCGGGTGATTCTATTTTTGATTGTCATTTCTTACATTGTTTCACAAGATGATATGAGCCACAGAGTGGGTGGTGAATTTTGTAGGTCTCAAACTTCTCTAACCCCTATTCCTTGCTATTGCACATCATGGCTTAGCTTTGAGATTCCCTTCAACAGGGTGTCATGAACTTCTACCATGACTACTCATGGACAGGAAACACAAGTTGCCAGACCTTCTTAATACTTAGGCTCAGAAGTTCTGAACATTCTTCCACATTTTATTGGTTAAAGCAGACACAGGTCAGCCAAGATTCAAGGGGAGGGAAAATTTAATCCATCACTTTTATTTTTATTTATTTATTTTGGTTTTTGGGCTACACCTGGCAACGCTCAGATATTATTCCTCGTTTTCTACTCATAAATTACTCCTGGCAAGTTGAGGAAATCATATGAGATGCTGGAAATTGAATCCAGGTCAGCCACGTGCAAGACCAATGGCCTACCTTTTTTTTTAACTTATATTTTTTCTTTGTGTTTTCCTTTCCTGTCCCTCTATCATTTTTGCATGACCAGGAGTCACATACGTTTGACTAGGTATCTATCTACTTTTTTTTGGATTATGTTGCTCACACATGTTGTTCTAATCCATATATGGATTGTATAGTTCAGCAGTTATACATGCTTCATTGTGGTTTGATGAGATCACACAGTTCACCGGATACCAGGGATTCTAAATGGCAATGCCGCTGGTATCATATTAGGCATCAACTCACAGTCCTGGGCCTATTAGTGGGTACTGTACACCCTGACCATCTTCTGGGGTCATATTTCATCATTTACTGAGAGAAGCACCAGGTCTGTAAAAGAAGAATAGGATAGTTTGGGATAATCTTTAGAAACAAGTGGCCATAGTTAATTCATGTGCAAAGTCAGGTTATACCTATTTATCAGAGCTTATCTCCTACCAGTTGAAAAGATATAGACATCACATATATCATACAGTTAATGTAGTGTAAATTTTTAAGCACATCTGCCATATAAGCTCATGCATGTTGAATACGTGAGTATTTTATATACATGTGTTTCAGGTGCATTGGTGGTGTTAAAAAAGGACAGAACTGGTCTCCCAATGCTTACCACAGACTGTGTGCTTTACACTGACTGTATAGAAAGAGGAGGTATAGTAAGTGCACCCCATATACACCTCAGCCCAGGCCCTTTGCCTGGTCTGTATTGTGAATGGGGGGACATGGAAGAAGAAGAAGAAGAAGAAAAAAGGACAGAACTAAATATACAGGTATGTTTTATATATAATGAGTTGTGATATGTTAATGTCTGCTCAAAAGAAAAGTTTTGTTTAAGGAATTTATTAAAATAATTATTTTAACTTATATATTAATCAAATAAGTTTAAATAATCACATTAATTATTTTTATAAATGTGTTAAAAGAATGCTTATTGACCTGAGTGGGAGATAACAAATTATTCAACTTGGACTGAATATAAGTTATATTTTAGAATTATCCAAGTTATTGCATATCTTATAGATACAAGACAGTACTATCTTATGATTGACTGGGTACATGCCTTTTCCTGGGGGAAAATGCTGTGTCTGGCATTCCTTTTCTGACTTGCCTTTTCAGTTGAGGGCACTTTGTTTTTAATATTACTAAATTCAAGGAAACAATGGATGTCTTTCTTAGCTAGTTGTAAAAGGTCATATGGAAAATGAGCATTAGCAGCATAGTTCCAACTAGACATGCAAGCACATTTAACATTGTATTAACCATTTGCTTACACAAGGAAGACGAGGATGGAAAAAGAGATAACTTCTTATCTTTAAATAATTTTATTTTTTTTTAAATTGAAGCTCTGTGGTTTACAATGCTGTTAATAAAGGGTTCTCATCGCATATAATTCCAATGTTAGTTTTGGGGCACTCAGGAGTTACTCCTGGCTATGCACTCAGAAATAGCTCCTGTTTGGGAATCATATGGGACATCAGGGAATCAAACCCTGGTCTTTCCTAGGTCAGCCATGTGCAAGACAAATTCCCTACTGTTTGTGCCACCACTCCAGCCCATAGACATTTTTTCTATTCTTTATCTTTCTCTTTTCTCACTTTTTTCTTTTTACACAGTGATTTTTAGTATTATACTGAGGGGGTATCATGCATATTATTTTTGCCTTTTTTAGTGAACTCAGTCTTGTCTCTAAATGATTATTACTTTTGACTTGCTTACTTTAATTATTCCTATAAATAAATACCAAATTCCCTCAAGATTTTTTCCTTAAAACTATAAGGAATTCTTATAATTAATATAAATTCTTATTTATTGGGACTTAAATATTTTGTCTTTGAGTATTATAGTACAGTTTAGAGTCATCTTTTCAGGAACCTAAGTATTTTTCAGTAAACCTAGTATAATAGTTCTGCTCATAAGTGTAGTTTACTGATTAATACTTGGCACTGGTCAGAGGATATTATTTACTTTTGGTTGCAGTATGACTGACTGTTTTGGGGAGAAACTATGAAGGTTAGAGAATTCTCAGATTTCTGAAAACAGTTTATTATAATAGATCAAGTCATACATAAATGGATTAGATTATCTCTTGGATCATTGTAGGGCTAGAGAGAAATATGATATTCAGCACCTGTTTTTCAATAGAAAATCTAAAAATGATTTTAATTTATTTATTATGATGTAAGTTTCTAAATGCGTCAAATTTTGCTTTCAAATTGAAATGTGGACACAATAAACAGATAAATAATATTTTTTCTGATGTAAAGAACTATTTTATAGAGAAATGTAACTAATGAGTTTAAGCAACTATTTATGGAGTATTTATGAGTATACATGCAGAAATGTAGATTTACTTCTCCAGTCAGTATACAGAGAAATTAAAGTATTGTGATCAACATGTGAGATGAGCATAAAAGGATAAAGAAGAAAAGAGAGTTTCAAAAATTCTGTTTGTTTTTAGTTCTTGGTGGATTAAAAGAATATGTACACATAA
The DNA here is from genome assembly GCA_004027635.1 of Crocidura indochinensis. Lineage (NCBI taxonomy): Eukaryota > Metazoa > Chordata > Mammalia > Eulipotyphla > Soricidae > Crocidura > Crocidura indochinensis. The sequence goes on along the minus strand of PVKC010005419.1, from coordinate 20,749 downwards.
ATACCAATAAAGATTAATGTCTGAGAAGCTGAGAATGTGTACAATCTGAATTAATTTGATTAAAATGGTGTGTAAAATTAATAGTTTCACTGAATGCATAAGACATTTTCTGCCTATATTTTATTCTCCTCTCTTCTTACTCCCCCTTTCCTGTCCTTGCACCCCTCCTCCCAATTTCTAAAAGAAGAGAACACTGTTCTCAGAACTCTCTCAGGCTTTCTTAATTGAAAGCAATGATTCTGAGTCACTCTTTTATATTAAGTGAAACACTCTTGTATGGATCTCCAGGGATGAAGTGATTAGCACAGTAAGAAGCCGGCAGACTCTGGTTGTCCCTGCAGGTAGTGGAAAGAATTAAATACAATTTTGCAAAGATAACGCTGAAAGAATGGTATTTTCTTTCAAAACACGTCTTTCTCTGAAACATCAGTACAGACATAAGTCTAGATAGAACCCGATCATATTTCTAACAGTTGAGGACTCAGATTTCATCAAACAAGACTGTTCTCATGCCCAAATTGTATCCTACACTGTCCCCCTGTCTGGACTATAATGGAATATAACATCGACTTCGGACAGTGGAGCTTGAGTTGGTGCCAACCTTGCTAATGAACATGTGGTTTCAATAATAAAGTGGCTACTTGCGCCGTAGGTGGCAAGATGCCAAGGTCATAATGTTGAGGGGGTAACTAATGTAAAAAGTATCATCCTCTGATATAATTTTATTTCTAAAAATGCCTCAGCATTTTTAATAGACTGAAACTCAGAAAACTGAAGGTTATCATTAAATATGAAGCTAAAACACTCAAAGATGATGAAATCTAGGTCTCTCTTCAACTCCAAAGCATCCTAGAATCTGGATGATAATGTAATAGATAATGTGTCAGTGAAAAAACTCAACTTGATGGAAAAAAACATGGAGGCAGGAAGATTATGCTCACTTTATTTTTAAAATTAATATCTTTATTTAAGCAACAGGATTACAAACATGTTTGAAGTTGTGTTTCAGTTATAAAAAAAAGAACACCCCTTTACTAATGCAACATTCCAACCACCAATACCCCCATCTTCCTCCTCCCCCACTCCCTGCCTGTATTTGAGACAGGCATACTATTTATCTCACTGCCATTGTCATGATAATTGTCAATGTAGTTATTTCTCTAACTAAACTCATCTTTGTGGTAGGCTTCATATTGTGGCCTGGTTCCTCAAGCCCTCATCTCTATTTTCTCTGGATATTATTACAATAATGTCTTTCATTTTTCTTAAAACTAATAGACTAGTGAGACTATTCTCTCCCTTTGACTTATTTCACTCAGCATAATAGTTTCCATGTCCATCCATTATAAGAAAACTTTGTGACTTCATTTTTCCTGATGGCTGATAGTATTCCATTGTGTATGTGTACCATAGTTTAGCCCCTCATCTGTTGTCATCTGGGTTGCTTCCAGATGCTGGTTATTGTGAATGTGCTGAAATGAATATAATGTGCATAAGGCATTTTTGTATTGTGTTTTTGTGTTCCAGGGTATGTCCCTTGGAGTGGTATAGCTGGATCAAATGGTAACTCAATTTCTAGTTTTTGGAAGAACCCCCATATATTTCCCTGATGATTAGTGCTGTGGAGCATTTTTTCATGTGTCTTTTGGCCATTTTTATTTCTTCTTTGAGGAATTGTCTGTTCATTTCTTCTCCCCATTTTTTGATGGGGTTAGATTTTTTTCTTGTTATATTCTGTCAATACCTTGTATATCTTAGATGCAAACTAAAGCAATAAGATGTTCTCTCATGTTTTATGTTATTTTGCAATTCTAAATGTCTTTTTTTTTTGTTTTTTTTGGGCTACACCCGGTGACTCTCAGGGGTTACTCCTGGCTATTCGCTCAGAAGTCGCTCCTGGCAGGCACGGGGGACCATATGGGGAACCGGGGGATCGAACCACGGTCCATCCTAGGTAAGTGCAGGTACCTTATCTCCAGCGCCACCGCCTGGCCCCCTCTAAATGTCCTTTTTAAATAAAATTTATTTTAATATTTCTTGCAAGTCAGTTTAGTGAAGATGAATTACTTTAACTTCTTTCTGTCTCAAAGCATTTTATCTCTTTGTAGATTATATATGATCACATAAAGGAACCCTTGTATTCTTGGTTGAAGAGATTGTCCATTCAGCACTTTTAACATCTCATGCCAAAACTTTCTAGCTTGAAAGATTTATGTGGATAAATCCATTGTTAACCTTTTTTTGGAAGGATTACTTTTGCTCTGACTATTCTTTTCTGCTTTTAATATTCTCTTTATCTTTGATTTTTTATTTAAATTATAGTGTTCAGATATATTTTGCTTGCAACTTTAAGCATCCTGTATTTCACTGCCATTTTTCTCTCTTAGTTCATAGAAACTCGAAACTATTATCTTCTCAGCAATATTCTTACCCTTTTTATCTTTACCTTATGGAACCTCTATACTATAAATATTGATCCCTTTTATGTCCATTGAGGTTATCTTCTTAGGAAGTTATTTTTGCCTTTTTCTGATTTATTTGGATATTTATTTTCCACTACCTTCTATTCTGTTGCTATAGTTCTTAGTTTTATCAACTCTACAGTATTTTTAATATTAAACTACTTAGTTCTTTAATCCGGTGATTTTTTTGTTTAAACCTTTGCCATATTTTTCTGTTTTTAAGTTATTAAGCTAAGCTTTTGGTTATGTATTGTTCTCCTAATTTCTATGACTTGCTTTGAAGTTTTCTTTTTTCTTTTTAAAATCTGTTTTATTTTATTTCATTTTATTTAAAGAAAAAAGTGCATTACATAATTGACATTGATGACTATAATATATTTGTTTCCAGATAAGTTAGATAAGTTATTTTTAAAAAAGAATAGAAAGAAAAAGAAAGATAAAAAAGAAAATTTAAAAAAATGTGGGGCCCGGTAGATAGCATGGAGGTAACGCATTTGCCTTTCATGCAAAAGGTCATCGGTTCGAATCCTGGTGCCCCATATGGTGCCCCGTGCCTGCCAGGAGCAATTTCTGAGCATGGAGCCAGGAGTAACCCCTGAGCACTGCCGGGTGTGACCCAAAAAAAAACACAAAAAAAATGTACAGTGGCATGCTAATTTGTGAAAATTATTATTTTGTCTCTAATGAGGACATTAGAAAATACGTTTGTTTCCATATAAGTGAGAGCAGAGTTATTAAAAATAATGTCAAGATAAAAACAAAAGAGAAAGAAAAGAAAGACTTTTTTCTTTAAAAAAAAAGAAAAGAAAAAGTACAGTGGAAGCCAATTTGCGAAAATTATTCCATTTCCAATGAGGTAATTAAGACAATGACAGGTTTAGTAAGCTCTTATTTGCTGTTCATTTTGTTATTTCATTTGCTTTCAAACATTAAGTGACTTCATTGGCATCTAAATTGGTGTATTCCTATAAGGATAACAACATCAAAGAAATGAAATTGTCCGGGAACTCAAAGCACTATTGTTGATACATTGGCTTTTTGTGGGGCATGTTTTCAGTTGCCAGGCATCCCAGAAGAAGGAAGGTGTGGGGGAAGGGTTCCTGCATTTGCCCCCCAAAAGCCCTTGTGATATCACCCAAATATGTTAAACCTAAGGTTTGGTCAGATTGGTGTCCCCAAAGGGAATCATACAGGTGTGGTGAGGCCGGGCTATAGGTAGAAAGTGACTCTGAAAGATGAATGCAGCAGGCATGGCTTCTGCAAGGCAGGAGCTTGGCCTGCCCTCTCTTCCCAAGAATACCAAATTTCAGCTGCATAACTGGAGTACCCATGATTTTTCATAGTTTGGTTTATATCTCTTTTGAGAATAGATTTGAGTCTAGAGAGCCGGCCCAATGCAAACATGACAACTGAATTTGTGGGTGTGATGAAGTTATTTTTTTTTATGTTAACTTACTTTTTTCTATTGGGAATTTTCCCATGAGTTTATCTTGATCTATGACTTTGAGTGAGTTCTGGCTTCTCAAATTTGTAGTCTTCTTCATATTTATTACTATGTATAGATTGGGTAAAGTTTATTTAACCTTTATCCCCAGTCTTGATATCACAGTTTTGTATTAAAGTAGAAGACTGCAAAGTATTCAATGTATGATGCTAACCTGATGGTTTGGTTGTTTTATATATATAATTCTAGTAACCATTCAGAATAAATGGAATTCCAGTTCCAGCACAGAGGGTGATCCCAGTAACTATTCTATGTTGTGGTGTCCTGGCTGAAAATGGGTATTTAAGAAAGGGTATAAAGCTGAAATCACTATATGCTCAAGCCAGTTGTGCTGGCTGCTTTTTCTTGGAAAATTAAGACTACTTCACATCTCAGTAGCAGGTTCAATCTAGGCAGATTTTGCAAGCTAACTTGAAGCTCTGGTTAAAGCAGAATGTCTGTAATAATGCAAGCTCAGATCTCAGACAGGAACCCTGTCATTGCAAACAGTAAAACAGCTATTCAGAAATTTATTTTGCAGGGTCATAGGTGGTGATTGTTTTACTAGATCATAAGAGGCTAGCACATCTCACCTAGATACTAAACTGCCTTTCACTCATATATTTTAATAGAAATTTCATAAGGAGATGCTTATTTTCCTGTGGGTTAGTGTACCTTAGTAATATGGGTGCTCAGTCAATGAAGGAGCAGGTATTTTATGAGTTTTTGGAGGTTGGCTGAGAATATGGCATCTTACTTGTCAAGCTAACACTGGTTCCTAAAGTTTCTATTTCCTTTCTGTGGTTGAGTATGCCTCACAAAGGAGGAGCAAGTATTGATTAAGGCCCTGATACTGACCAAGGCAATTTCTAGTGAGTTCTGTAGCCTCAAACCACTCGCAGAAAATCCCACAGGTATATTCTTTCTAAAGGTATATGCTCCCATAGTTATTTTTGGAGAGTGATCCCTGAACAGAATGTGAAGCCTGAATAGGAGGGAGTGTTTAGTTATCAGGGCCTCAAATGCTGTCAAGTGAAAATTTGTAAAAGGGAACTGAACTGACTAAGTTCCAGTGAAATGTTTTCATGGGAAGTCATAAATACTCTGGTTGAGGAAGATGATTTACCTTCAGACCATGGATCCTTATAAGTCTAATCAGTATAGCATATACTGTTTTTAATACTCTAGATAAAAACCAGCCTAGAGAAGGCATCAACTTTGTCCACCCCGCAGAGAGGTTGTACATCATTCTTGCTCCTCTTGCATTAGTTTGAAAGTATATAACCATGTTAACCATAGTCAAGCAACTATGTTAGGTCTGTTCCTTCTTGACTAAATTCTGCTTCCCACTATATTCTTGTGCTCCAGAGGAAAGAATTTACAATTTTTCATTCTCCAATGCATTCTTCCTCTTTCCCTGCAGTATTCCCAAATACCAGGCACCAATAAGAGATGCCTTTCAGTTCTCAGAAGGAGTTCCTGTGCTTCTTACCCCTGGCCATGACCAGATATCTTTTCTGGAGAATATACCTCTGTTTCCTTTCCTTTCTTATACTTTCAGTCACATTGCCTTTGCATTTGAAAGTTCTGAACCTTATTATTCCTCTTTCAAAGGTATATTAATTAGCCAAATGTGTGTGTGTCTACGTGTGTGTTTGTGTGTGTGTGTGTGTGTGTGTGTGTGTGTTTGGAGGTGATATCTGACTGCTATGAACTTACCCTGGCACTACACTTATTCCTGGTGGTATTCAGAGGACCATATGGGGTACAGGAAATGGAAGCTGTATCAGCTTCACACAAAGCAATATCTACCCACTGTAACATCTTTTCATCCCAATTCCTATAGGAGTCTATTGTAATTATAATGTTTCTTAGATATAAATCATTGTCCTAAGTCCCTTGGTTATTTATTTTTATTTTTGTTTTATTTTGAATATATTGTCTGTCAAATATGATGATGAACCACTCAGTGCTATTCTTTCTCTTTGATATTATGCTTATTCTTTCTGATATTTCTATCTGAATTTTCTTGAAGTTTTCATCTTCTGCTGAAATTACTTGTCCAATCCTGGATCTTGTATCTTTTTTATCTATCATTAATTTATAATACATGGTTTTATGAGTATAGCTTTCCAATGATATATATATATAATATTTTTGATGTATCTATGGACTATGTTTCAATGCTCAAGCTTATCAAAATAACTCTGTTTATTCCCTGAGTCCTCTTTCCCTTTCCTTATTGTACCACCAGGTTTTTCATAAAATATAAGATTTATTTTTGCCATGCGTGTCGATTCAGTTGTTCAGTTTGTTTTTATTTCACGCATGAGGATAGAAGTCATCCTGCAAGTGAATTTCAGTTCCTTTTTTATTTCACTGACATAAATCCCTCAAGTTTCATCCAGATATACTCAAAAGGCATAACTAACCTTTTTTAATAGCTGAGTAATTCATTGAGTGCATATACTGTAACTTCATTCAAGATAGAAGCTGGGGCCCGGGAGATAGCATGGAGGTAAGGTGTTTGCCTTTCATGCAAAAGGTCATCGGTTCTAATCCTGGTGCCCCATATGGTCCCCCGTGCCTGCCAGAAGCCATTTCTGAGCATGGAGCCAGGAGTAACCCCTGAGCACTGCCAGGTGTGACCCAAAATCCAAAAAAAAAAAAAAGATAGAAGCTAATAAATACCCCTTTCTCTGTTATTGACTTTAAGTGACTTACTCTAAGTGTTTGCTATAAATCTGTTTTAATACCTGAATTTTTAATTTGCATAATTTAGTTAATTTTTGTAATCCATAGGTACTCTTTGTCTTTTTAATGATGAATTTCAACTACTCACATTTGGACTAATTTTTAATGTATGGGGCTTAATTATTGCCATTATATATTTTGCTATTTGGTCATTTTTCACTTTTAGTGATTTTTCTTATGGATAGTTATATGCTGTTTTTTTGGGCATTATTGATTATCATTATCATTATCATTATTATTTTGGTTTTTAAGCCACATCTGGCAGACTCAGGGGTTACTACTGGCTTTGTACTCATATATTACTCCTGGCAAACCTCAGGGACCATTAGGATGCCAGAGATTGAACCTTAGTCGGCCACTTGAAAGTCATATGCTCTCCCTGCTGAGCTATTGTTCTGGTCCTCAGTTATTAAATTTAGTAATATCTTTATTTAAACAGCAAGATTACAAACATGTTTGTAGTTGGGTTTCAGTTATTAAAAGGAACACACCTTTTCACCAGTTCGACATTCTTACCACCAGTGCCCCCCAACTCCCTCCTCCCTGATCCCTTGTTTTTGTCTCACGCTTTACTTTTTGGCCTGCTATTTTCCTTATTCTTTCTCTTCCTATGGAATCTAGTAGTTTTTGAAGTGTTCCCTTGCATTTTGTTAATATTTGGTGGGGAGGCACATTCGGTGGCACTCAGGGGTTACTCCTGGCTCTTTCCTCAGAAATAGCTCCTGGCTTGGGGGACAATATGGAATGCTGGGGCTCGAACCTGGGACTGTCCTAGATTATTAGCTGCATGCAAGGCAAATGCCCAACCTCTGTGCTACCACTCCAGCCCTGCATTTTGTTAATTTTTGAGATTATATTTATTTTAATAATAATTAATGTATTTAACACTGTGGTTACAAAATTTTCATGGTAGAGTTTCAGTCAAAAAATATGCACCTACCTTAACCAGTGCATGTTTCCTGTCATCAGTGTCCCCGATATCCCAGCCATCCTCCTACCTGCCTGCCTTTCACTTTCTCTCTCTCTCTCTGTCTCTCTCTCTCACTTTGTTTTTTCCTTTTTGACTATCTGTATTTCTTCTTCTTTGAGTAAATGTCGGTTCATTTCTTCTCTTCATTTTTTGATGGGATTAGATTTTTTTTACTATCTAGTTAAACTCTACCAGTGCCATTTATATCTTAGATATTAATCCATTATCTGATGAGTGTTGGGCAAATAGTTTCTCTCATTCTGTGAATAGCCTTTGTATATTGGTCATCATTTCCTTTGAAGTACAGGAGCTTCTCAGTCTAATGTATCCCATTTATACACCACTGTCTCAAAATAACTCAGAATAGCAGTCTTTACTATTGTTAATGGAGGGGTACCATGTATATCACTTTATTCCTTTTTCAGCATCCCATTTTTGTCCAAAATGTTTAGTTTCAACTATCATTTGTCATAGTGGACTCCTCCATCCTAACTATTCTGGTTCTTTATCACAAGCTTCCTACCATGGACTGGTCCTCCTGGACCTTATCTCTATTGTCTCTGAATATTAATATATTAACATCTTTTATTTTATTACAATATCATCTTTTATTTTATTAATATCCCACAAGTGAGTGCGATTATTCTATCTCTCTCCCTTTGACTCATTTAACTCAGCATAATACTATCTATATCCATTCATATATAAGAAAATTTTTTATTTCATTTTTCCTAACAGCTACATAATATTATTCCGTTATGTAGATGTACCACAGTTTATTTAGCAATACCTTGGATCTTGGGCATTTGGGTTGTTTCCAGATTCTGGCTATTATAAATAGTGCAGTGAAAATAGGAATGCAGAGGGCTTTTTGCATGGTGGTTTTGGGTTCTTAGGGTATATCTCTAGGAGTAGGATTGCTGGATAAGATGGAAGCTCAGTTTCTAGTTCTTTGATGACTATCCATATTGTTTTCCAAAAAGGCTGAACCAACCTACATTCTATAGCAGTGAATGAGAGTTCTTTTCTTCCCTTATCCACACCAGCACTGGCTGCTGTTGTTCTTTATAATGTGTGCCAGTCTTTGTGGTGTGAGATGGTATCTCATTGTTTTGATTTTTATCTCCCTGAGGATTAATGATGTGGAGCATTTTTTTTTTTAAATATGACTTTGGCCATCTGTATTTCTTCTTTGAGGAAATGTCTATTCACTTCTTCTCCCCATTTTTGGATGGGGTTAGATGGGTTTATTTTCCTTACTGAACTCTACCAGTGCCTTTTATATCTTAGATGTTAACCCTTATCTGATGAGTGTTGGGTGAATAGTTTCTCCTATTCTGTGAGTAGCCTTTGTATCCTAGTCACCATTTCCTCTGAAGTACAGAAGTTCCTCAATTTAATGTAGTCCCATTTATAAAAACACAGCTCAAAATATCTTAAACTTAAAAAATTTTAGAATATTTAAGTATCATAAAACAATTAACATTTGCAAACCACACCTCCTCAATTTAATGGAAAATAGTGTTTGCTACGTTTGTATCATTATTATTTCCATAAACTCTTAATTGATTCATATTTTATTAAAAGAGCCATCCAGATTTAATAAGCAGTTGGTTTCTTCATTGTTCCCATACATAGAAAATTGGTATAAGGTCAAGGTCAAAACACAGATAAATCCTGGTGCTGCTGGCCTGATTTCAAGACAAAATCTACCACTAATTGTATGACCGCAGACATTATACATTTTTTTAGTGTCAGCTTCCTTTCCAGGAAAATGAGTTGGGAATAAAAGTATCTGCTTCATAACTGTCATCAGGGCTGAATGAGTCAAATCACTTGTCCAGACCAATGCCTAACTCTTACTTAGAACTCTGTCCTGTGGTAATAAACATGTGACTTGGGTGAGGTATATCATTGCTTCTAATTTTGTTTTTTCAAATATTATCTTTCCCTGGTCTAGACTTCCATGTTTTGTGAGTGTTTCTTTAACATTTAATTATGGTTATTTAAATGCACTGTTTTATAGTCTCAACATTTGTATTATAGGATTGGTTCAGATTATTTACCCTTAATAGTATGTTGTTTTACTGACCATGATTTTGTTGTTTATAATTTAAAATTTATAAATTTTGAAAGCTAAACACCTTCTGTAGGAGAGAAGATATTGAAGCATTTTGTTTGTTTGTTTCCCTTGCTGAAGAAGCAAATTTCTTCCTGTAAAGATTTTTTTGTTTGTTTGTTTGTTTTAGGGCCAAATCCGGCAGCAATCAGGGGTCACTCCTTACTCTGGGCTCAGAAATGGCTCCTGGTAGGCAGGACTTGGGGGTGGGGGGGGTCTATATAAGATGCTGGGGATCTAACCTAGGTCTGTCCGGGTAGGAAATTTGCAAGGCGAGAGCCCTATAGCTGTGTTATCACTCCAGCCCCTTCTGTAAGGATTTTTATGATTGCTAATTGATCTGTGATAAGAAACTGTTTATGCTATTATAGCCATAAAATTAATATACTTTTGTGATAATTTGACTTAGGATATAGGCTGGTTCTCTAGAATGTTTATTCACAGCTTGAAGTCTTTTTTTTTGCCCTATGCTTCAGAGAATCTCTTTCCATACTTACAAAATTCTTTCTGAGCTTCTATTCTGTGGCTTGTTACCTGATGTATGAAACCTAGTGGTGTGGGTGCATGAAAGCATTCTACTACACTGTTTACTTTAAACTAGTTCTAGGCAGGCATGATATCATGAATCTTTTTTATATGTATATATATTAAGTTTTATAAAATGCTTTTCTTAAAAAAATATGGTAGCTGTTGTAGAAAACTGGAAGGAAGTATTTGTGTATCTTATTAAAAGATAATTGAGCAACCAGACAGAGAAGTAAATGTTGAGATGCACACTTGATTAGACTCATCCCATTTTAATTCCATTCAGAAGCTCTGTAGCAGATAACTACAAACTGGTAAATACTATAATTTGGTGTGCTTGGAATGGATTCTAGGTGCTTCGAAGTACATCAGAGGATCTTTAACCAAGTGTGGATAAGGATAATATTCAAAGAATTTTTCCTGGTGGGAAATTGGCAGCACAATATCTCTTTAGGGTATCTTATTTTAAGGTTCTTCAGAGAAAATTCTCTGGTTTAACGTGAGACTCGATAGACCTGAGAACCTAAAGTCAGGATCCAGGCGATAGATGAGGAAACTTTGTCGAAAAAGAGAATTTTTAGCCATCCTAGAGCCTGCACATTAATTTAGGTATCTTTCAAATCTAATACTATTTTCCTGAACAGCAACTAGGAATATAGTATCTTCTTCAGAAAAAAGAAAAGATTTTGAGGTAAATTTGAGCTTGGAATACAGTTTTCTTGTGTATGTGCTGTGGAATGCAGGGCAAATTAGTTATCCAAGATTCAATGTTCTCCAATATAAACTAGCAAATGTGATTTCTACCTCACAAGGATATTATGCTAATATGGCAAGCAGTGGGCTTTTAGAAAGTAAATTGTCATGAGTAGTTGTTATTATAATTGTCATTGCTTTGCCATTTTCTTGAAGCTTGTTATTTGCTTAGAAGTTCTTTCTAAAATCGTTGATTGTATGCTAAAAGCAAAGAAACCATTTATAGGTCGTGTTCCTTAAGAGTATATCTAAAAACTGAACTCCTGGATCATCTTTCTAAGTGCTTAAATCACAGATTTTCTCTATCAAATATATAGCATCTATAGAATTCATAACCCTTCAATGACTTGGCTATGTGTACCCCCATTTAGCACATTCAACCACTAACTGGCATATTATGCATATTTTGTTGTGTTTCCTGGGCAAGATTAAGAGTGAGCTGTCATATATTCAAGTGACCTCCTGCAATCAGAGGAAAAGGAGCTATAATTGAAACGTCGCTCAAAGAAAATTCCAAGAATAGTGAAAATGAAGATAATTGCCTTGCCTTGTGGTGAGTGCCTACTTCGGGGATTAGCAAATTGTTAGAGGAGGCACAGCACTAGATGACTGTGAATCACTTAATTTTTTAGAGTCTAATTTTTCTTAGGAACCAAATGTCCATGGTGTTGCAATGGCAAATTTCTTCCTTAGTAAAACAAGGTGTCCATGCTGTATTCAACATCAACAATGTGCAAGAGCACTACTTTCTCCACACAGTGTGCAATACTTGTTATACTTTTCTTATTTGGGGGAGGGGGGAGGCACACCCGGTGACTCTCAGGGATTACACCTGGCTATATGCTCAGAAATCGCTCCTGGCTAGGGGCACCATATGGAATGTCGGGGATCAAACCAGGTTTGTCCTGGATTTGTCTTGTACAAGGCAAATGCCCTACCTCAGTGCTATAGCTCCAGCTTTTTTTTTTTGGGGGGGGTCACACCCAGCAGTGCTCAGGGGTTACTCCTGGCTCCATGCTCAGAAATTGCTCCTGGAAGGCACGGTGGACCATATGGGGCACCGGGATTCGAACCGATGACCTTTTTGCATGAAAGGCAAATGCCTTACCTCCATGCTATCTCCCGGGCCCCAGCTCCAGCTTTTTAATTTTTTAATATTTATTTTGTTATACTTTTCTTATAGCCATTCTGTGAAGTATAAAGTGATGTATCACTGTAATTTTGATCTTCAGTTTTGTCATCTACTGTTGACCATGTTTTCATATGTTTATTTTCCATTTCTATATCTTTTTTGGGAAACTGCCAGTTCCTTTACTATATATTACTGTTTGTCCTTTTGTTGCTGAATTGTAATTCTTTATTTATCTGGATGATTAAATCTTTTTTTTTGTCCCCAATTTCCAATACAGACCAGGCAAGGGTCTGGGTTGAGGTGTATATAGGGTGCGTTTACTGTACCTCCTCTTTCTATACAGTCCGTGTGAAGAACACAGCCTGTGGTAAGAATTGGGAGGCCTTATTTTTTTCTTTTCTTTTTTTTTTGATTTTTTTTCTTTTTTTTTTTAATTTAAACGTTTTGATTACATATGTGTTTGTGATTAGGTTTCGGTCATGTGAGGAACACCCCCTTCACCAGTGCAACATTCCCACCACCAATGTCCCAAGTCCCCCTCCCTCCCACCCCACCCACACCTGTACTCCAGACAGGCCTTCCAGTTCTCTCATTCATTCACATGATCATGGCAGTCCTCCGTGTATTCATGTTTGTAGCTGCACTCACCACTCTTTGTGGTGAGCTTCATGGAGTAAACTGGGAGTTCCAGCCTCCTCTCATTGATTCTGATGATTGTTGCAATGATGAATTTTATTTTCTTTAAAACCCATAGATGAGTGAGACTATTCTGCATCTCTCGCTCTCCCTCTGACTTATTTCACTCAGCATGGTAGATTCCACGTACATCCACGTATAGGAAAACTTCATGACTTCATCTCTCCTGATGGCTGCATAATATTCCATTGTGTATATGATTAAATCTTTTTTAAGATCTGTGAAAAAAGATTATTGGCCAATTGAAAAAGAAAGAAAACCAAGATTTGTCATTATTTCAAATATAGGCTCTAAGTATATGAGAACTAACTAATAATTACAGTTCTGATCTTTATTCATTTATCAGGATATATTTGTGATTGTTTGGACTTAAGGAAAAGTCTTAGTTTGTTTTCCTCTAATAAATTTTATAGTTTGGTATGGTTGGTAGAAGAAAATAACAAAATAGCATGTTTCAGAAATAGCTAGTCTGATGAGATTGTTCTAATTTAGGTGTTCTGGAAAGTAGGATAATTTCTGAGCTAAGTCAGCAGACTGGGGATAAAGATAAACATAAAGAAAGATGCATAGGACTGACAACTAGAGTAGCTTTCATGAGGGTGTTTAGAATGGAGGGGCAGAACCCATAGGGAAGAACTGCACTAGAAGCAGTGAAATAGAATGTAAAGAGTGAGGAAAATATTGTTTAAAATATAGCTGGAAAAGTCAGTCTGGCCAGCAGGGCTATGGTGACAGATGTAGGATGTGGCTTATTATTCAACGAGTTTGGGAAACTATTTTAAACCAGTGTTAAGGAATCAGGATTGGGGAAAGGAGTTGGCATAGTCTAAATTTAAGAGATCACAAGGTCTGTAGGATATGGAATAGATTGGGTGATATCAAGAGTACATGTGAAAAAATGGTTAACAGGTATGAGGAGGGCATTTTTCTACTTTGAAGATGGGAGAAATGAAATTATTTTAAATGCTACTAGGGAATAATTTATCAAAAAATGTTGACTATAAAGAAAACATTAAGTTACTGAAATTGCAATATAATAATTGGAACAATTTTGATCTTAGAAAAAAGAAGGGCTAATTTTACTCTAAAGAAAAGAAGAATAAATAAGCATAGGTAAAAGGAGTTCACTGTGGAATCTCCTGTTTTTGTGACTTATTTTTTGTAGATTAGGAAACAATACCACTTTTTAAGAGTGAGAAAGAATATGGAGCCTAATACGGCAAATTAAGCAGCTCAAACAATGGAGAAGATACTCAGCCTGCATGGAGTTGACCTGGGTTTGATACCTGACACCCCAGAAGGTCTGTTGACTACACCATCAGGAGTGCTTTTAGAATACAACTGGGTGTGACCCAACCCCCAAAAGAAAAATTAAGGAGATAGGAGATAAGTGAATAATGTTTAAAACATTCATTAGAACTGTAGTGTGATGCATTGTGACACATTGTTTTCTTGTTCATGACTTTGCAGCAGTGACAGTTTGCTTTATTTTTCTATTTAGGCTAAGGTACAATGGGACAAAAGACAGTTGGCTTAAGTTAATGATGACATTTTGTTAGCAATTGCTGAAATAAATGAGAATGTCTAGGATTCTGAAAACTGTTGACATGATGCAAAGGGGAATTAAAGTTTTCAAGGATGGGTTATAAAAAGTAAGATTCCATATTAGAAATAGCACAAAGATCAATGTAATAAAGGCTTTAAAGAGGTTTAAGAATTTTTTTTAATCTAAAGAATTAGGTTTGCAAGGTGAATGAAAAGGAGTCATAAAAGGCCGAATTTAGTGATTTGGTGGTAGAGAATTTGATGTGATGAAAAGTTTAGGGTAAAATTAGGAGATAATTTTCCATGAATGGTTTTATGGTTCTGTACAGCCTGGGCTTTTTGAGCAGGAGCAATGGAAAAATTGGTCACAGGATAATTAAAAATCAAGTAAACATTAGTTAAAATGTATTGCTCTAAATAAAATGTGTTACTTGCTTATATCTCTGGGTACCAAAGTCTGGAAACTGTCCCTCAAATTTCCAAGGAGGATTTGTTCACATATTCAGAGTTAAAAATCTTTCTCTCTCTCTCTCTCTTTTAATTTTTATTGTGAACAAAAGGGTATCTTTCTTATTTTCTTCGAGAAGAAAGGAGCAGATGTGCGGTTATGTTACATAAGTTCAGATTTCAGGGATCCCTTTCTATAGTAAAAACTTCTGGCTCTCATCATGTTGCTTCATTGGGAGTAGATTCAGGTAACTGGTGCAAAGAGTCCCTATAGTAATAAACATACATTATTTGACTTAGTGTTTCCTCTCAGTGTTTCCAGAACTTCGTTTTTCCTGTCAGAGAAAACTATAAGCAAAGTCACCTAATATTTGATGGAAATTGTGATTTTTAAAGACATTAATGAAAACAGCAGCAAGATGATAGAGATATTTATTTAAACAAGCAACTTAATCTCAAGATTATTCTGTTACTATTTGGCAAAAAGATTATACAGCTCATACTGATATATGTTGCAAGAAAATAAAAATTACGATTGGAAAGGGTTGCAAGTGAAACATTAGAGTCAAGAGAAAATCATGTGGGTAGAAAATAAATTGTGGGTATATTGAGGAGATTTTATGTAAAGTAGCTGTAGTCTAGTTGAATATTTAAAACTATGTATTAAGGTTAGATAGATAAAGAATGATTCTTGTCTGAGAATCCAAGCCTATTCCACTGATCTGAAGGTCTGTCTTTATTCCAATACCATGCTGCTTTGATAACTATTGCTTTATAGTACAGTTTAAAGTTGGGGAAACTAATGCCTCCCATTTTCCTTTTCCCTAGGAGCGCTTTAGCTATTCGAGGGTGTTTATTGTTCCAGATGAACTTCATAAGTGTTTGATCCACTTCTTTGAAGAATGTCATGGGTATCTTTATAGGGATCGCATTAAATATGTATAATGCTTTGCTGAGTATAGCCATTTTAATGATGTTAATCCTGCCAATCCATGGGCAGGGTATATGTTTCCATTTCCGTGTGTCCTCCCTTATTTCTTGGAGCAGGGCTTTATAGTTTTCTTTGTATAGGTCCTTCGTATTTTTGGTCAAGTTGACTCCAAGATATTTGATTTTGTGTGGTGCTATTGTGAATGGGATTGCCTTCTTATCTTCCTTCTCTTCCCTATCACTGTTAGTGTATAAAAAGGCCATTGATTTCTGTGTGTTGATTTTATAGCCTGCCACCTTGCTATATGAGTCTATTATTTTTAAAAGCTTTTTGGTAGACTTTTTAGGGTTTTCTAGGTAGAGTATCATGTCGTCTGCAAACAATGAGAGCTTAACTTCTTCCCTTCCTATCTGGATTCCCTTGATATCCTTTACTTGCCTGATCGCTATAGCAAGAGCTTCCAGTACTATGTTGAAAAGGAGGTGAGAGCGGACAGCCTTGTCTTATACCAGAATTTAGAGGAAAGGCTTTTAGTTCTTCTCCATTAAGGATAATATGTGCCATTGGCTTGTGGTAGATGGCTTCAACTAGATTGAGAAAGGTTCCTTCCATTCCCATCTTGCTGAGAGTTTTGATCAAGAATGGGTGTTGGACCTTATCAAATGCTTTCTCTGCGTCTATTGATATGATCATGTTATTTTTATTTTTATTTTTGTTGATGTTGAGTATGATGTTGATAGATTTACGGATGTTAAACCAACCCTGCATTCCTGGAATGAAACCTACTTTATCCTTTATCATAGTGTATGATCTTTTTTTTTTGGTTTTTGGTTTTTGGGTCACACCTGGCAGCGCTCAGGGGTTACTCCTGGCTCCATGCTCAGAAATTGCTCCTGGCAGGCACGGGGGACCATATGGGGCACCGGGATTCGAACTGATGACCTTTTGCATGAAAGGCAAACACCTTACCTCCATGCTATCTCCTGGGCACCACATGATCTTCTTGATGATGCATTGGATCATATTTGCCAGGATTCTGTTGAAGAACTTTGCATCGTCATTCATCAGGGATATTGGTCTGTAATTTTCTTTTTTGGCAGCATCTCTGTCCGGTTTTGGTATCAAGATGATATTAGCTTCA
This sequence comes from Crocidura indochinensis, assembly GCA_004027635.1. Taxonomy (NCBI): domain Eukaryota; kingdom Metazoa; phylum Chordata; class Mammalia; order Eulipotyphla; family Soricidae; genus Crocidura; species Crocidura indochinensis. Next base: position 3,791 of record PVKC010005419.1, on the reverse strand, counting down.
TAAAAGCTGTTTGGGAGTATTCCCGTTTTTTCAATTTCATGAAACAATCCTGGCTAGGATTGGTAGTAGCTCCTCTTGAAAGATTTGAAAAAATTCATTAGGAAATCCATCTGGGCCTGGGCTTTTCTTTTTGGGCAGATGTTTGAATACAGTTTCAATTTCCTCAGTGGTGATGGGGGCGATTAGATAATCTACCTCCTCTTTATTTAAATGTGGAAGGTTATATGTGTACAAAATTTTTTCCATTTCTTCCAGGTTCTCATATTTAGTAGCATAAAGTTTCTCAAAGTAGTTTCTGATTACCCTTTGGGTCTCTGCAGTATCTTTCTTGATCTCCCCCTTTTCATTTCTAATATGTTTTATCAGATTTCTCTCTTTCACTTTCTTTGTGATTTTGCCAATGGCCTACCAATCTTGTTTATTTTTTCAAAGAACCAACTTCTGCTTTCGTTATCTTTTGGATTGATTTTTGGTTTTCCACTTCATTGAGTTCAACTTTCAGCTTTGCAATTTCCTTCTGTCTCCCTATTTTTGGTTCCTTTTGTTGGTCATTTTCTAATTTTTTGAGCTGTGTCATTAGGTTATTCAGGTATGCCCCTTCTTCCTTCCTGATGTGTGCTTGTAAAGCTATAAATTTTCCTCTCAGGACTGCTTTTGCTGTGTCCCATAGATTCTGGGGAGTGGTGTCTTCGTTATCATTTGTTTCCAGGAAAGTTTTGATTTCCTTTTGGATTTGATCTCGGACCCACTGGCTGTTCAGTAGCAGGGTGTTTAATTTCCAGCTGTTAATGTTTTTCTTCTGTGTGGCTTTGAAGTTCACATCTAATTTCAGAGCCTTGTGGTCGGCAAAGGTAGCTTGCAAGATTTCTATCCCCTTGATTTTATGGAGGTATGTTTTATGTGTCAGCATGTAGTCTATCCTGGAAAATGACCCATGTACATTGGAGAAGAATGTGTATCCAGGTTTTTTGGGATGAAGTATTCTATATACATCTACTAGTCCTCTTTCTTCCATTTCTCCTTTCAGGACCAGTATGCTTTTGTTGGGTTTCATTCTGATTGACCTATCAAGTGTTGATAGGGCCATGTTGAGGTCTCCCATAATTATTGTGTTATCATTGATTTCTTCTTTCAGATTTGTCAGTAACTGTATTAGATAATTTTCTGGTCTCTCATTGGGTGCATATATGTTTAATAGTCTGATTTCTTCCTGTTGCACATATCCCTTAATTAGAACATAAAGTCCATCTTTGTCCCTTACCACTTTTCTGAGTATAAAGTTGGCGTCATCAGATATTAATATGGCCACCCCAGCTTTTTTGAAGGTATTGTTTGCTTGGATGATTTTCTTCCAGCCTTTGATTTTGAGTCTATGTTTGTTCTGCCTATTCAGATGTGTTTCTTGTAGGCAGCAGAATGTTGGTTTCATCTTTTTGACCCACTTTGCCACTCTGTGTCTTTTAATTGGTGAATTTAGGCCATTAACATCGAGGGAGATGATTGTCCCTCAGACATTGTCCCCCAGACATACAAGTACCTAATTTTTGTCAAAGGAGCAAGAAATTCTAAGTGGAATAGGGAAAACCTCTTCAACAAGTGGTGCTGGCAGAACTGGTTAGCCACTTGCAAAAAAGCAAAAATAGACCCCCAGTTAACATCATGTACGAAGGTGAAATCCAAATGGATTAAAGACCTCGATATCAGACCTGATACCATAAGGTATATAGAACAACACATCTGTAAAACAATCCATGACATCGAGACGAAGGGCATCTTCAAGGAGGAAACTACTCTTTCCAAACAAGTGGAAGCAGAGACCAACAGATGGGCATACATTGACTGAGAAGTTTCTGCACCTCAAAAGAAATAGTGCCCAGGAAACAAGAGTCACCCACAGAGTAGGAGAAACTATTCACTCAACACCCATCAGATAAGGGACTAATATCCAAAATAAACAGGGCACTGACAGAACTATATAAGAAAAAAACATCTAATCCCATCAAAAAATGGGGAAGAGAAATGAACAGACACTTTGATAAAAAAGAAATACAAATGGCTAAAAGGCACATGAAAAATGCTCCTCATCATTAATCATCAGGGAGATGCAAATCAAAACAACAATGAGATACCACCTCACACCACAGAGATTGGCGCACATCACAAAGAATGAGAATAATCATTGCTGGTGGGGATGTGGAGAGAAAGGAACTCTTATCCACTTCTGGTGGGAATGCTGTTTAGTCCAACCTCTATGGAAAGCGATATGGAGATTTCTCCAAAATCTGGAAATTGAGCTTCCGTTCGACCCAGCTATTCCACTCCTAGGAATATACCCTAAGAACACAAAAATTCAATACAAAAACCCCTTCCTCACACCTATATTTATTGCAGCACTATTCACAATAGCCAGTAAATATTGGGGAAGTAAGGAAATTTCCATGGCCTAATGGATTCAGGGTTTCTCCATTCCTGGAGCATATTGTCATGGGAACAACCACTGGCTCCATACCTTCTCATTGCCTTATCCCAGGTGTTTTGTTTGTTTGTTTTTAACAGAAGAATAATAGTTTTGGGGCCAGGCAGTGGTGCTGGAGGTAAGGTGCCTGCCTTGCCTGCGCCAGCTAGGACGGACCTCGGTTCTCCATATGGAGCGACTTCTGAGCGCATAGCCAGGAATAACCCCTGAGCGTTACCGGGTGTGACCCCCCCCCAAAAAAAAAAAAGAATAGCTTGATGGAAATTACTTAGATGCATAGGGGATTTTAAAAAATATTTTATTTAAACACCTTGATTATTACATACATGATTGTATTTGGGTTTCAGTCATGTAAAGAACACCACCCATCACCATTGCAAGGTTCCCATCACCGTTGTCCCAAATCTCCCTCCTCCCCACCCAAACCCCGCCTATACTATAGACAGGCTCTCCATTTCCCTCATACATCCTCATTATTAAGACAGTTCAAAATGTAGTTATTTCTCTAACTGAACTCTTCACTCTTTGTGGTGAGTTTCTTGAGGTGAGCTGGAACTTCCAGCTCTTTTCTCTTTTATGTCTAAAACTTATTAAGAATGTCTTTCAATTTTCTTAAAACCCATAGATGAGTGATACCATCCTGCGTTTTTCTCTCTCTCTCTGACTTATTTCACTCAGCATAAGAGATTCCATGTACATCCATGTATAGGAAAATTTCATGACTTCATCTCTCCTGACAGCTGCATAGTATTCCATTGTGTATATGTACCACAGTTTCTTTAGCCATTCATCTGTTGAAGGGCATCTTGGTTGTTTCCAGAGTCTTGCTATGGTAAATAGTGCTGCAATGAATATAGGTGTAAGGAAGGGATTTTTGTATTGTATTTTTGTGTTCCTAGGGTATATTCCTAGGAGTGGTATAGCTGGATCATATGGGAGCTCTATTTCCAGTTTCTGGAGGAATCTCCATATGGCTTTCCATAAAGGTTGAACTGCACGGCATTCCCACCAGCAGTGGATAAGAGTTCCTTTCTCTCCACATCCCCGCCAACACTGTTTGTTCTCATTCTTTGTGATGTGCGCCATTCTCTGTGGTGTGAGGTGGTACCTCATCATTGTTTTGATTTGCATCTCCCTGATGATTAGTGATGTGGAGCATTTTTTCATGTGTCTTTTTGCCATTCGTATTTCTTCTTTGTCAAAGTTTCTGTCCATTTCCTCTCCCCATTTTTTTTGATGGGAGTAGATGTTTTTTTTTCTTGTAAAGTTCTGTCAGTGCCTTGTATATTTTGGAGATTAGCCCCTTATCTGATGG